>PISX010019905.1:0-37039 GCA_004024625.1 Mellivora capensis
AAAAAAAAAAAAAAGATACAAACGTAGTGATCCGAAGGGGCACGTGCACCCGAATGTTTATAGCAGCAATGTCCACAATAGCCAAACCATGGAAAGAGCCTAGATGTCCATCAACAGATGAATGGATAAAGAAGACGTGGTAATATATACTATGCAGCCATCAAAAGAAATGAGATCTTGCCGTTTGCAACAACACGGATGGAACAAGAGGGTATTATGCTAAGTGAAATAAGTCAGTCACAGAAAGACAATTATATGATCTCTCTGATATGAGGAATTTGAGAGGCAGGGTAGGAGGTCGTGGGGGGTGGGGAGGGGAAAAATGAAACAAGATGGAATCGGGAGGGAGACAAACCATAAGAGACTCTTAATCTCAGGAAACAAACTGGGGGGTAGAGGGGAGGGATAGAATGGTTGGGTTATGGACATTGGGGAGGGTATATGCTATGGTGAGTGCTGGGAAGTGGGTAAGCCTGATGATTCATATTGACCTGTACCCCTGGGGCAAATAACACATTAGATGTAAATAAAAATAATTTTTTAAAAAAGAAAGAGGGGCGCCTGGGTGGCTCAGTGGGTTAAAGCCTCTGCCTTCGGCTCTGGTCATGATCTCAGGGTCCTGGGATCAAGCCCCACATCGGGCTCTCTGCTCAGCAGGGAGCCTGCTTCCTCCTCCCTCTCTGCCTGCCTCTCTGCCTACCTGTGATCTCTGTCTGTCAAATAAATAAATAAAATCTTAAAAAAAAAAAAGAAAGAAAGGACTTCATTTTTCCAATAAATTTCAATACACTTCAAGGATTTAATGTAATTTAATTTTAAATTTCAATATAAAGGTAGACTGTATGATGGAACCTGATGAAAAGAGTGATGGGGGGCAGACAACGGGGTATGTTTCGTTCACAGATTTCATTCTGTGTACATGGAAAGGCCACAGCAACACTGCAAGCAGGGCTGAGACAAACTTTACCACTAGGTAACCTAAAAAATAGACAAAAAATAGTTTCTCCTTTGTGAAAGTATTCCTGTGAATAAATGAAGAACTGATAGAAGTGGAATATTCCTATTTTACAACCTCTAATGAATTAATACATTTAGATATAAAGCACAATGTCTACTGACATCCCAAAAAGACACCCCACCAAACACATGACTTCTGATGGAAGAGTAGAATACCACCTCTGAGGCCATCTTAGCTTAGGAATAGATGTGGTTAAATTAACCACAGGGATACAATCAGCAAAATCCAGACTATAACTCTACAGAGCAAACAATGTGCATTCTTCAGATAAATTGCAAGGAGAGAGAAAAGCAAGTGAGTGGGTGAGATATAAGAGAAGGAGAATCCTATAGACAAATCAATCAATCAATTGTAATGTGTGGGCCTCACTGAGTTAACCTGACTACAAAAAATCATGATATTTATGAGACATTCAGAAATAGACTTTTCAGGGGCGCCTGGGTGGCTCAGTGGGTTAGAGCCTCTGCTTTTGGCTCAGGTCATGATCCCAGGGTCCTGGAATTGAGCCCCGCATCGGGCTCTCTGCTCGGTAGGGAGCCTGCTTCCTCCTCTCACTCTGCCTGCCTCTCTGCCTACTTGTGATCTCTGTCTGTCAAATAAATAAATAAAATCTTAAAAAAAAAAAAAAAAGAAATACACTTTTCAGGGATGCCTGGGTGGCTCAGTCGGTTGGGCAGCTGCCTTTGGCTCAGGTCATGATCCCAGCATCCTGGGACTGAGTCCCACATCGGGCTCCTTGATTGGCGGGGAGCCTGCTTCTCCCTCTCTCTCTCTGCCTGCCATTCTGCCTGCCTGTGCTCACTCACTCTCTCTCTCTGACAAATAAATAAATAAATAAAATCTTTTTTTTTAAAAAAAGAGAAATACACTTTTCAGATATTTGGTGATATTAAAAATTATTCGTTTTTAGATGTGTTCATGGTATTAGAGTTATACTTAAAAAGAGTCTTTGTCTTTTATAGATGTAGATTGAAACATTTAGGGGCAAAATGATACAATGTCTGGGATTTGTGTCAGTTGAGCATCTGACTCTTGGTTTCTGCCATGATCAGGTCACGATCTCATGGGTCGTGAGACGGAGTCCTGCTTTGTGCTCCACACTCAGAGGGAGTCCGCTTGGGATTCTCTCTCTCTCTTCTCCCTCTGCCCCTCTTCCTGCACCCACTCTCTCTTGCTCTCTCTCCCTTTCAAACAAATAAATCTTTTCTAAAAAGGAGACAAGGAAATAGATGGGGTTTTCAATGAAAGAGACGGGCATGTCTTTTGGCTCTGGAGATTACTCGTGACCATGAGAGAAGCAATTTCACTAAATGGTGGAGAGGGAGAGAAGCTAGCTAGGTATGTCTGGGTTGAATACTGACTAAGAAGGAAACCACTGAGAGAGCACAGGGAGATAGATTTCCAGAAACATGTTGCCCCAGAGCCTCACTTCGACTGAACTATCAGATGAGATCTTGAACCAAAATCCTTTGAGCCTTTGTCCCTGCACTATACCCCTTCTGTCAAGTTATCCTGGAGTCCCTTCTCGGCTGGGATTCAAAACTCTGAGCGGTTACCGTGGTGGACCCTCCCTATGTGGGTAACTGAAGTCTGTTCCATTACACTGGGTCTTCACCTTATTGTTTATGAGATCAGCCACGTTGCTTGTAGACACAATAACTTACTGTTGTGAAATAGATGGAAGGCAGTAGATACTTTGGTTAGCCTGTGTTTAAAATTTGCTGAGAAAAGAAATACTTGATAACTATTTCCAGATTAAATCTCACATAGAACAAGCAAAAATTCCAGCCTTCTTCAATGGCAAATATAACTCTGGCAAGGAAAGCCCCCTTGGGGTGTCTGTCTGTCTCTTTAATTGCATTCACGGGCTGCCTCCCTCCCAGCCTAGATATTCTAACAACCTAAATCATTTGGCATCAACATCCCTGACATTATTAGTGGGGAATTCCTAGCTGAGATTCACATCGCATCATTCATGTGATGCTTCAAAAACCTCTTTGCTGTCTGATAAGATATTTTGGAGCCCAATAAATTTCTGTGTCATCTTGTCTTAAATATTCAAAGTATCTTTCCAAACCTTTACTCATTTGTTCTCTCCAAATGTCTTTAAACTATATTAAATTCTCTATAGAAAGGAAAAATAATCAGTTGAGATTAGGGATTTGGCAATCCAAGGGAGTTTAAAAAGAAGAAGAAGAAGAAGGAGAAGGAGAAGAAGAAGAAGAAGAAGAAGAAGAATGTTTTAAATCCTCCCAGGAGTGCTTGCATATGGTCAGTCTCCTGGAGAGGAAAGAAAAAAATATATTAAATAGATGCTTGAAAATAGATGTAGTAAAATTTGGAGAGCATGCTTAAATTAAATGAATTCCAAATGCCTGCCACTGTTATTTGTGAGGCTCTTTGAGAGGCTAAAATAGCATCATTCCATTACTCTCTGTTAGCTAGAATAAGTTACAGGAGCTGCCCATAAGGAGTAGAGAAATAGTTAATCTAATATGCCTCATAGACCTAATGACAAAGAAGGCAGTTCGCTTGGCATCATCCCAAGCTGGTGGGTGAAGAAGGAAGTTCTCGGGCACAGGCTGGGGCAAGTCATCCCTGATTCTGAGTCCACAAGGTGTCAAGGGATGGGCTATAGTAGAGATTTCCCCTAGGGACAAGCCAAGGCAGGAGGAGCAAGCTCCTGCCTATCTCTCCCAATCCTCCTCCGTTGTCCTGCATGATTGCCTCATGAGCTCAGGCTCTCCCCTCCAAGCAGATGTGGGGTGATCGGCATCTCTAGCCATGACCCTCACTGGTGCTCCAGTTATGGTTTCTCATGTAACTACCAGGCACTCTCATCAGTCTTGCCATCACCATAAAGCATGTCTAAAACCAAGCTTGTCATGTTCCACCAATGACCAGCTTTCATTGCAGTGTGCAAATTTCTGCAAATGAAATCAGAGTTTCCAGTCTAGAAATGTTGGGGTCATTTTCAGCACCCTTTTCCCTCAGCTCCTCTTCTAGTCATTTAGGCCTTTCTCTCCACTTTTAATGCTAGCAGCATCTTCCAGGCCGTGTCTCTTTATATTTTGGTAACTATAACTTAGCAATATGACTCAACTCCAAATCAGTCTGCATGCTCTAGCCCAGCTATTTTTCTCCAAACTACGGCTTTCAATCATGTCATTGTGCAAGTAAGTCTGTATTTAGATATTTTTATAAGCTTTATTGAGATATAACTCATACAACCTAAAATGCACTTTTAAAAAAATATTTACTTATTTGAGAGAGAGAGCACGCACATGAGTTGGGGGGTGAAGGGGAGAGGGAGAGAATCTTCAAGCAGACTCCCTGCTGAGCACAGAGCCCAACATAGAGCTCGATCCCAGGACCCTGAGATCATGACCTGAGCTGAAACCAAGAGTCAGATGCTTAACCAACTGAGCCACCCAGGATCCCCAAAATGCACTTTTAAACATGTAGAATTCAACCGTTTTCAGTATATTTGCAGAGATGCACAACCATTACCACCTATCGGCTGGATAAATATTAGAAAGTAGAAAAAATTCTGGTCCAGTTGGTAATAACCACTGCCCCGAATCAAAGAGTGCCCACTCCCTGACTAGTTGCTGCCCAGGTTACCCCATTCCGAGCTTTGGAAATTTCCCAGAACTTTCCAGTTTAGCTGCCAGAGGACTAACAGCTGGCACAAATAAGGACTCTAGAACTTTCCTCCATTACTGTGGCTACTCCCTGTTGCCAAGCATTTTAAATGTCACTCTTAGAGAAAAAACACATTATTTTTTTAAATGAAGAGAGAATCAAAGAATACATTTCTTTATTAAAGATACCCAACTACATGGTTCAGTTAAATTATCCTCTTACTCTTACAGAATTTCCTAGCAGCATTTGAATCTGTATTCCCCAACTCTTTACCATTCTCCAAATATGAAACCCATTTAAGGTTCCACATACTTGGGGTGCCTGGGTGGCTCAGTGGGTTAAAGCCTCTGCCTTTGGCTCAGGTCATGATCCCAGCATCCTGGGATTGAGCCCTACATCAGACTCTCTTCTCCTCTGGGAGCTGTTCCCCACCCCCACCGCCCCCCTGCCTCCGCCACTGCCTCTCTGCCTACTTGTGATCTCTGTCTGTCAAATAAATAAATAAAAATATTAAAAAAAAAAAAAAGGTTCCACATACTTGACAATGCCAATCTGTCTTTCCTTTCCAGGTCAAGTTCCTTTATTTTTTTTTTTAATTTTATTTATTTGGAGGTGGGGGGATGGAGGGGCAGAGGGAGAAGCAGAGTCCCTGCTGAGCAGGGAGCCTGATGTGAGCTTGATTCCAGCGCCCCAAGATCATGACCTGAGCCAAAGGCAGAACCTCTACTGACTAAGCCACCTAGGTGTTCCTTTCTGTTCCTTTCTGCTTGTGTCTCATACCCTTAAGACCTTTTTAGGATTTCATGCTACACAATTAATGAAAATATTTGCCTTATTTTCCCAGTTATTAGGAACCCAGCTATTTGAATGCACCATCAACCTCCTTTTGGCCCTTCAGAGCCCGTTTTGTGAAAGTCTATGGTACATGAGAAAGTGTGCACATACCACTATCCAAACTAACGAAAGCTACTCTATTTTCCCCTCATATCCAAAGTATTAAGTTTTTGCCCCCTTTCTCCTTATAACTCATGTTTAACTCTCTTCATTTGAAATTATTTTCAAACACCCTTACTGGCAACAAGGATAGAGAGAGAAATGTATCTCATGAGAAACAAAAGCTAACCCTAAGATGCAAACAGCTGTTGTTTGGGGGGATTTGGAAATTTGAAGAACGAGAAATAGATGACAATTCTAATTTTCTTTTACTTTCCATAAGGCAGGCCCCTCCTCCAAAAGTGAACATCTCTAGATCTTTGAGACAACGGCGATAGAACGACGTCTTTTCATATTCAGTCTTGCTTTCATTCAAGAAATATTTATCAACTACCATATGTCAAGCATCTTGCTAAGTACTAGGGAGATAGCAGTGACTAAAAAGAGATACCAGCATTGACTTCCATCAGTCCCAGAGGCATGTTGTGGTGGCATGCAAAGATGGCCCCAATCTTTACAGCTCCTTGTCCACATGTCCTCGTTTGTAACTCTGCAGTGCCTTCCCACTCTGATTCTGGACTCGTCCATGTGACTTACTTTGACCACTAGAATAAGCCAGAAGTAATGGTGTTCCTGGGCCCCCTCAAGAGCCTTTCACTTGTCCTTGTGCACATCTGCCACCACCACGAGAGTGCGCCTGAGCCAGCTTTCCGGAGGATGAGAGACAGGTGGAGCAGTTGCCCCAGTCTTAGATCAGCAGTCAGCCAGCTTATCCCCAGATATATGGGGAACCCCAGCCTCTACACCCAAGAACAGCAGTTGCCTTGCCAACCTGCGTCTGATTCCAAATACGTGAGCCATAAACCCTTACTGCTAAGTGCCACTGAGATTTTGTGGTGTTTTATTCTACAGTGTTATGTGGCAACAGAGTACTGATACATCGCTTAATCATAAAAAAGAAACCCTAAAATGAGAAGTTGCAATGTGTGTTCTGAAGGTCTGGAGTGTAAAGACATGAGAACATGGGAGAGCTAGATCCAGCCTAGGCAGGTGGAGAGTGGAGGTCAAAGAACCCTTCTTCAAGGAAGGGATGTGTGGGCTAAGATCTAGAGGATGTGTAGAAGTGGACCAGGTGAAGAATGGGAGAAAGTGTTGTTTAGGTCCCTGGAATAGCATGTGCAAAGGCCTTGTAGGAAAGGAATAAAGGCAGTGAGATGGTATGAGAAGTCTGGTGTGGCTGGAACATAGAGATAAGGGGACAAGGCAAACAAATGAGCTGGAAGCATAGACAGTGACTTATAAACCTTATAGAACATGGGAAGGGTTTCAGACTCAACCCAAAGAACAGGGAGAACTACCAAATAGTTTCAAGATGGTAATAATATTCTTCTCACATGCTTAGCTGGCTGGGCAGTGGATAGGGAGTTTCTCAACCACACACCTTGAAATTTGCCCATAAATTTCACAAGTTAGCTCTAAAACAAAGGTATCATTCACCCATCCCTTTATTTAATGAACATTTATTAAGAGGGTCCAATGGGGAATGAATATATGATTCAGAGATTAAGCGAATGAATGAGCCAGGCCAAGCAATCTGATGGGTACTGGAGAGACCCAAAGACAGAACTCCTGCCCTTGACATGCCCACAGTCTAGGAGGGAGATGAACACAAAAACGAGACGTCCTTGCTAACCCAGAGGTATATGAACCATGTGCTTTAAAAGCACAGAGAAGGAACATCAAAATATGTGAGGGCCAAGTTACACACACTGGGAAAAAAATGGGCTTGAGGAAATCACAGCTCCTATTCGGCCTAAGAGTTTCTGTCCCATCTGACGCTGATGCATGAGTGGGCAGCTGGGCTGGAGACACAGGAGAAATAGGGGGCAAATAACAGTGAGAGACCCAGGGCACCTTCCTCCGTGGAATTGCATCTCCTAGTCCAGACGTTCCAAGTCGGTGTCAGCACTCGGTTATTTTCTTAGATTCCTATTGTTTGGGGATGTTCTTTGTGCATCCTTTTGTGGAAACCACAGTGTCTGAAAAGATACCTTAATTCAAAATAGATATTGCAGATTTTCTCAAAGCTCTCGGAGAAGCCCATAGAAGGATCTGTCGTTTTCTAGGCAAGACGGTAGAATAAAATCAAAAGATCACAGGGCTTTGGGACGCCTGGGTGGCTCAGTTGGTTGAGCAGCTGCCTTCGGCTCAGGTCATGATCCCAGCGTCCTGGGATCGAGTCCCACATCGGGCTCCTTGCTCGGCGGGGAGCCCGCTTCTCCCTCTGCCTCTGACTGCCTGTGCTCTCTCTCTCCCTCTCTCTCTGACAAATAAATAAAAATTTAAAAAAGAAAGATCACGGGGCTTCATCATGCTTTTAGTTGGCCTTTAAAAGTGATATAATAGACAAAAAAGCCCATTTTCCTAATTACAGTATGGTTAGACTTGGGAGTCAAGGCTGGATAACTGTAACCCTCTGTTTTAGACATTTTTCTGGGGGCCACATTTGGCTCCACTGGGCCGTAATGTTCATTTTGGCAAGTCAGTCTGAAGGTCCAGCAGGACCTTCCTGGTTCTCTTCCGAGGGTCTGGCTTCTTCTGGCCTTTGGCTGGGCCCTCTGATTCGCATATTCTATTTGCCCGATTTAGTCTGCCAGGGGAGGCTTGTTCTCCATCAAGCAGCAAGAAACGATCTCTTAATAAAATAACGTTAAAAGATACAGTCAGGGGACGCCTGGGTGGCTCAGTGGGTTAAGCCGCTGCCTTTGGCTCAGGTCATGATCCCAGGGTCCTGGGATCGAGTCCCACATTGGGCTCTTGCTTAGCGGGGAGTCCACTTCTCCCTCTGCCTCTGCCTGCCTCTCTGCTTGCTTGTGCTCTTTCTCTGACCAAAAAAAAAAAAAAAGATACAGTCAGTGTTCATGCTCTCGGCAAATAGAGTTGGCGATTTTTACTGCTGCATGAGGCTCTTTTAAGGTGAGGATTGGAAGCTGTTAAATTGTAAATCCCCCATTCAGGGTGGGGCTCTCATCATCCACAGAGCCTCATCCCTGCCAGGAAATCCCCAAATTCCTACCGACAGCGACGCCAGTGAGCGTTTCTTCAACAGCAGTTCCCAAAGTTCTGTGTCTTCTCTTGTTCGAGTTTGCATTGTCTTCAGCTGCTGAGCAGTCACTTCTCTAGCGGGAGCACCTCAACTTAGAGGTACTGGGCTGCACCTCACGGAATCAACATTTTCATAGAATATAAACAGTAAACAGCATGAATTTTAAACAGCTCAACTTAATACTAAGTCCTGTGGCACAGTGCCAGTCCGGAAAGTCAAGTTTGAATTGTTATGTAAATAATCTTACTAGTATCCAGAGAGGTCAAATGCTCTTCATTTGACTTTAAAAACAACAACAACAACAACAACAACAACAAAAGGACAGCAAAAGATTGGGCTGAATGGATTATTTCTCCTTGCAAAGTAGCCAGAGGCTGCTGGACACAGCGTAGACTCTCAAGAGACGTTTCTTCTAATAAGTGGGAGAATCTACTTCACATTAATCCTATTCCCAAATGAAAACCTATAAAGATAACTTGAGGATAACGCTAAAAATCCTTTGTATCGCAAACTGAATTAAAATAACAATAACAAATTCTAAGAACAAGAGGAAAATGAATTTATAGGCCGCCTCTGCTAGCAAAGCCAGCTACCTATTCTTGACGGAAATGAATTCTCTTAAGAGTCAAATATTCTCCTAGAGCTCATTTATATTTCTGTCATGATCCGGTAAGTTCTGAGAATGAGGGAACTACGTTTCACAGAGCCCACATGAGCCACATCTAATCTGCAACCCCCTCCTTTAATTTACATCTGAAAAATGAATGAATGAGCAACTACAGGGCTATAAAAGGCAGGGTCACACAAACACAGTGCGTCATTTTATTACACCTGCTGCCCAGCTCCGAACAAAGAAACTCCATTGCATGCGCTGGCTTTGAATCCAAGAGGGTAGACCAAACTGCTCTCCCATCCTGGGGCAGACATACCAACTCAGTCCACTAACACAGCACTCAGCCCAACCACTGACTTGATTCTATAGATCTCTATTTCTAAAACCAAGTTTTTCTTTTAGTGACGTTCCCTTTTCATTTAAGCAAAGCAAAATGGAAACAGCCCTGGAACGGATGCAGGAGCACAGCGAAAATGTCTTCTTGGACAAAGCTATTTTAATGAAAGCAACACTCTATGCGTCTCCCTGACTCCTCCTCGTGTTCAGCCACCGAAATTAGATCCACTTCATTGGCTGTCTTCATCAGATTTCACAAAGCGGGGGATTCTCCAAAAGAAATAAAAGGTGAGCATTTTCCTTAAAGCAGGATGCTAGGTTTTGAACACAAACATTCACATTAAGTGAAGGAACTTGATTAAACCCACAATTCAAGATAATGATGAACTAAATGCTGGAACTCAGCTGCCTGACACACTTTAGCATATGAATTAAATTTTCTGTTAGCTAACCCACTTAAAAAAAAAAAAAAAGACTGTATTTAAACATCTTCCTTCAGGGAATTGGCCATATGTGGAATTAACAGACTCTTGGGTCCACATGGGGCTTGGCTTGCAATTCCTGAGTTTGCTAGGAAAGTGAGTTTATTGCATTATATTGAAATGGACACTGGGAGATTTATTTGAGCATATGACACTCTAATAGGAATGTCTACTTAATCAGATGTGCCATCATTCAAATATACACAGGTGGACCAGCAGTTGTTTCATGAGTGATCATACCAGAAAGGGATGTATGTGGCCAGATGCTAAAGGAGGCACTTCAAGTAAGGAGGCGAGTGTGTGCGGGGATGATAGGGGAGAGCTGTCATGATCAACCACATGGATCTCCCTAAGTACATTCACAACGCTGTAGCAAAATGTTTTCCATAAAAACTTCATTCCACAAATAGAACTAAAAAATGGAATCTTAGCATATGGCCATGTAAATTGTAAATGCAATCCACGTGTCTTCCCTAATGCTGGGGTGGCTGGGCTAATGAAGATGCAAATGGGGAAAGGTATACCATTACGTTGGCTACCTCGCAATACCCAGATGTCCCAGAAATTCCAGAGCCAGTCTGTGAATATCAAGAGGAAAAATATGATCAGAAGATAATTTCAGTTTTGATAATTGGTAGTCTTACAGATTTCAGATGTTATACAGCTTACATAGCACAAGAGGTATCAGGAGACTTAAGTGCTTTATAAATCATACAAGGGCAAAAAGGGAAGCAAATCAATTATAAAGAGGTAGAGGCCCGACGATTTCCAATTATTGATACCGCACTGTGGGGAGACGGTTCGAGATTAATCTGTGGAGGAAATCAGATATGAATGATGAAATCTGGAAGAGTTTTAGTTAGCTGGAGAGGAACTACAATTTAGGTATATTTGTTTTTTAAAAGCACTGTACTACATACTTTACATACTTGGGCTGTTATTGCCATTTTGAGATGAAGACAACAAAAGCTCAAAGATGAAATAATTTCCTCAAAGTCACAAAGTTACTAATTACCCAGACAGATAGGTGAGTATGAGGATTTACAATGCTGTTTTTATGTATCACCTTCAACTTTTGCCAGACCACATGCCATCGGTGCTATATTCTATTTAATACTTAACCCTAATTCATAGATTTATATTTTTAAATATTTATTCGAAATAAAAAATGTAGGGGCATCTGGTTGGCCCACTCAGCAGAGCATGCAACTCTTTTCTTTTTTTTTTAAGATTTTATTTATTTATTTGACAGTCAGAGATCACAAGCAGGCAGAGGCAGGCAGAGGGGGGCGGGGAAGCAGGCTCCCCGCTGAGCAGAGAGCCCGACTTGGGGCTCCATCCCAGGATCCTGAGATCATGACCTGAGCCAAAGGCAGAGGCTTTAACCCACTGAGCCACCCAGGCGCCCCAGAGCATGCAACTCTTAATCAGGGTTGTGAGTTCAAGCACTACCCTGGGCAATGAGCCTACTTAAAAATAATAATAATAAATAAATAAAATAAAATAATTTATGGGCCCCCAGCTGGCTCAGACAGTAGAGCATGCAACTCCTGATCTCAGGGTTCTGAGCTGAAGCCCCATGTTGGGCATAGAGCTTACCTAAAAAATAATAAAATAAAATAAAAACCGTATAATACTATTATTAATAGAAAATAATCATCGGGTGCCTTCGGCTCAGGTCATGATCTCGGGGTCCTGGGATCAAGCCCCACATCGGGCTCCCTGCTCAGCAGAGAACCTGCTTCTCCTTCTGCTTGCTGCTCCCCTGCTTTCCCTCTCTCTCTCCCTCTCTGAAAAATAAATAAAATCTTAAAAAAAAACAACCCAAAACCAGAGAAAATAATCATCATTTGCCATAAGCAGAAGGCAACTACAAAAACAAATTCTAACAAAAGAGTGGGACCCAGGGACGCCTGGGTGGCTCAGTTGGTTGGGTCTCTGCCTTCAGCTCAGGTCATGATCCCGGGGTCCTGGAATCGAGCTGTGTCAGGTTTCCTGCTCAGTGGGAAGCCGCTTCTCTCTCTGCCTGCCGCTACCCCAGCTTGTGCTCTCCCTCCCTCTCACTCTCTCTCTCTCTGACAAATAAATAAAATCTTTAAAAAAATGAATAAATAAATAAAGAGTGTGACCCAACCAATTCTGATCCTGGGACCTGACTCTTCCTGGTAAGGAGGCCTTGCAAAGTTAGGGAGGTGTTAAAGACGTTCGTGTACCAGCTTTTCTCTTGATGTAAACAGGAGGACTGAAAGAGCACTAAAATGGGAATCCCATTTGTCTCCTGTGACACAGTTTTCTTTGATCACTGGATAGGCCACATGTGGATATACCACCTGGAATCACCCCACCTACCAGGGGTGGCATGCTCGCCACAATTTGGGGAACCATGCGCCATTGGACAACCTTTTTTTTTTTTTTTTTTTTTTGAGCTGGAGTAAGAGAAGATAGAAGAGAATTGATTGGATCTGATCTGTTTCAAGTCACAATTCAACTTGAAAGGAACTGACCTCTGCTTCCATGTATGATTCAATTAAATTTCATCTGTAACAAATCTGAGACCAAACTCAAAGTTAAACATAGGGCTAACTTCTTTCAAAATACTTATATTTGGGGTGCCTGGGCGGCTCAGTCGGTGAAGCATCGGCCTTTGGCTCAGGTCCTGGGATTGAGCCCCACGTTGGGCTCCCTGCTCAGTGGGGAGTCTGCTTCTCCCTCTGCCTCTGCTCCTCCACTCGCTCATGCTCGCTCGCGCTCTCTCTCAAATAAATAAATAAAATCTTAAAAAAAAATACCGCTATTTAACAGGCTTCAAGCATGCTGGGTCTAGGAACTAGAGTGTTCTTTGCCATATTTCCTGGTTGAACCACTGCGGACATCAGGATGCAGACATCACCAGGCCCCTCTCTCTTACAAAACTCGGAGAAGACAGGCTAGAAGTTCCTCATACTTTGCCTACTGCTGGACAAACCTGACTCAAAGAGTGGCCACGTGGGGCCTGAAAGTCATTTCTCAGCATGATTTTGTCTTGGCCTTCTCATTTCTTTTCTAAAAAAGTTCAGAATGGTAGCATGTCCATTAGAGGACCAAGATTATCAACATAAACTATTAAAAAACCACCTCCATATGTCAAATGGAATAACCAAAAGACATTTCTACATCCCTGTGTGGAAAGTATTTTGTTTTCTCATCTTCTGTAATTGGACTTAGTAACATGTTTAACAAGGTATCTAAATTTCTACAAAAATACAAAAAATAGCTTTCTGTACTTTTATATGCATGTACTCTCTCCCCAGAAAAACCCACATTCATATGTGTACCAAACTTAATATGTAGTATAACACACACACGCACACGCACACACACAAGCTGTCTTAAAAAACGAATTTCAGTAGCAAATATGGCAATGGATCCTAAGTGAGAAACACACTGAAAATGAAAGAAATGCAAATTCAGAGTCATGTCAGGAAACAGATTTTCCAATGGTGATAAAATTCGACATGAGACAAGACTATTTAAGAAAATGCAGGGGCACCTGGGTGGCTTAGTCGTTAAGCGTCTGCCTTCAGCTCAGGTCATGATCCCAGAGTCCTAGGATTGAGCCCCGCATTGGGCTGCCTGCTCAGCAGGAAGCCTGCTTCTCCCTCTCCCACTCCCTCTGCTTGTGTTCCCTCTCTCTGTCAAATAACTAAAATAAAATAAAATAAAATAAAATAAAATAAAATTTAAAAAAAAAGAAAGAAAGAAAATGCACCAGAGTCACTGTGTTTAAAAAAAAAAAAAAAAAAAAAAGTCAGTGTCCCAGAGGAACAGAGAACTAACTGGCACAGAAGCCTGATAACCTACAAGCCCTCTGCTTGTTCCCAATATTTATATTTCTGGAGAAACACAGGTTTGTTTTAGAATTAGGAAAGCATATTGCTTACACCTTAAACTTTCCACCAGTAGTAACCATGTTAATTATTAACAGAGTTCCCTGACCAAACTATTGCTTCAGAAAAAGGTAGCTCCCCACAGATTACACCCTCTTCTTTGCGACCCGGTGCTGGGCCCAGTCGCTGGCACAGGGACACTGCTGAATGAAACCTCAGTGGGCAGATCAGTATATAGAAGAGATCTTGCTCTTAAATATAATTTGGCCAGATTGTGGAAATGTGACAGGAGGCTGACTTGAATGTCAATCTTTTTGACTTTTTGGGGGGTGTCAGTATAGCACTAATGATATTTTCTCAAATACTTTTATAAAGATTTTTTTATTTACTTATTTGAGAGAGAAAGAAAGAGACAGAGAGAGTGAGTGTGAGCAGAGGGAGAGGGAGAAGCAGGCTCCCCACTGAGCAGGGAGTCAGACCTGGGACTTGACCCTGGGACCCTGGGATCATGACCTGAGCTAAAGGCAGATGCTTAACTGACTGAGCCACTCAGGCGCCCCAATACTTTCTCAAATATTTTTAATATAATATCCTATACTTCTATAGTTGACACAATAATATAAACAGCTTTAGGAAATTCAACTGCTCTAATTTTCCAAAGCTAAATTCTTTAAAAAATATTTTATTTATTTATTTGACAGAGATCACAAGTAGGCAGAGAGGCAGGCAGAGGGAGAGGAGGAAGCAGGCTCCCTAAGGAGCAGAGAGCCCGATGTGGGACTCGATCCCAGGACCCTGGGATCATGACCTGAGCCGAAGGCAGAGGCTTTAACCCACTGAGTCACCCAGGCACTCCCAAAGCTAAATTTTTAACTGAGCCTGACTGGTTCAGTCAGTAGAACATACAACTCTTGATCTCTGGGTCATGAGTACAAGGCCCATGTTGGGCCTAGAGCCTACTTAATAAACACACACACGGGCACTGAACTATTTCATCACATGCTCATGGTTCTCTGGTCATTTTGCTCTATTTTTGTGAAATAGCCTCAGAACGACTGAAACTGCAAAATATAAAGGAAAGAAAACAAAAACAAGAATGGTAAGCAATGCTCATTTCTACTGAAATCTGAAAACACAGAGTTTCTTTGTTTAATTCGAGTCTAGAAACTAAACTAGAATCTATCTTTTCATAGCTGAGTTCTAAAAAAAAATGTTTCTCTGTAAAATAAAGCAAATCTGAAACTTTTTTTTCAAAAAAAAATATGGAAAAGAATTATTCTCAGGGTCATATTATTTCAATAACTTCGACCCCAATTATCAAACCTTGGTTTTGGGAACCAGAAGCAACCCGTTTTTCACCAGGTTACTAATTTGAGGTAAAAACCTAAATCAGAGCGCGGCCTTCTGGATGTGGAAGGGGTGTAGAGGCCCCAGTAGGAAACTCAGGAAGGATGGTGATGGTTTGTGGTTCACACCTAGAATGTATAAAAAATATCTTCTCAATTAGGCGACGGGGTGGCTCAGTGGGTTAAGCCTCTGCCTTCGGCTCAGGTCATGATCCCAGGGTCCTGGGATCAAGCCCCTCATGGGGCTCTCTGCTCTTTGGGGAGCCTGCTTCCTCCTCTCTCTCTGCCTGCCTCTCTGCCTACTTGTGATCTCTGTCTGTCAAATAAATAAGTAAAATCTTAAAAAAAAAAAAAAAAAAGGAAGCCTCTCGGTTATTAGAAGAGGGGCCTTTTATTCCTGAACTTGACTCCAGAAAAGCAAATGCTCCATTTTTGTTAAGTAAAAAGTAAAATGTAAAGCCCCAGGTTATGTGTTAAAGCTCAGTGCTTCTCAAACTTTAATGTGCATATCAATCACCTAAGAACTTGTTAAAATGTAGTTTTTGATTCACTAGGGCTGGAGCAGTGCCCAAGATTTGCTTTTCTAACGAAATCCCAGTTGAGGTGGAAGCTACTGATTTACCCTCCATACCTGATGCTAGGATACAGAGAACATGCAACTATGCCCTTCCCAGCTTTACCTTCTAGTGGGGAAAACCTCTAAGTAAACCAGGAACCATTGTAGTTTGACTTTAAATCACTCCTACCTACTGATTTTCATGTGATGGTCATAAATTTTTTATTATTTCCGCTTTAAAACCTCTTTCCATGAATGTATTGAAACAACTACAGTTGACCTTTGAATAACCTTTTCATTAGGGATGTGGACCCTGCACAGTCAAAAACCTGTGTATAACTTTTTTTTTAAGATTTTATTTATTTATTTATTTATTTGAGTGAGAGAGCATGAGCGGGGGGAGGAGCAGAGGGAGAGGGACAAGCAGACTTCCCGGAGGGCAAGGAGCCTGATGTGGGACTAGATCCCAGGACCCTGAGATCATGACCTGAGTCAAAGGCAGACACTTAACCATCTGAGGCACCCAGGTGCCCCTGTGTATAACTTTCGACTTCCCAAAAACTTAACTACTAATAGCCTAGTATTGACGGGAAGCCTTACTGATAACACAAATAGTCAACACATATTTGCATGTTGCATGTTATATACTGTATACATCTTATATACTGTATACTGTATGTTATATGCTGGATTTTTACAATAAAGTAAGCCAGAGAAAAGAAACTCTTAAGAAGGTCATGGAGAAAATACATTTGTAGTAGTGTATTTCACACACACACACACACATCTGTGTGTAAGTGAATCCATGCAGTTCAAATTTGTGTTGTTGAAGGGTCAACTGTAAATAAAATGATCCTACAGGAAAAGATACAAAAAAACCAAATCTGTTGTGAACAGTTTCACTTAAAAAAAAAAAAATCAAGGAAATCAGGGGCGCCTGGGTGGCTCGGTCAGTTGAGCCTCTGCCTTCGGCTCGGGTCGTGATCTCAGGGTCCTGGGATCGAGCCTCGCATCGGCGGGCTCCCTGCTCCTTGGGGAGTCTGCTTCTCCCTCTCCACTCTGCCGCTACTCTGCCTACTTGTGCTCTCTCTCTACCTCTCTCAAATAAATAAAGTCTTTAAAAAAATTTAAAAAATCAAAGAAATCAGTTATGGAAAAAATTAAAACTGTACATTACTAGTTTCCCAACTGAAAGAAATGAAAGTGCTTCTGCAAATAAAGAGGAAACCAGTCCACCTACCCTTATCCAATTATTCAGTTAAAGTTTCTTGGATGAAGTCAACATTAGCCATCAATGTTCATTTTACCCCAATTTATGCACCCTGTTTGCAGCAATCAGCTGAGTTAGAAGGTCGAGGTTTCCTATTCATTCAACAAATATCTACTGAGCAGCAACGGTGTGTTAGGCACTGGGTGGGTGCAGAGGACAGAGAGTGAATGAGTGGGGAGAGACAAACAATAAGCAAGTAAAGAATTAACTGGAAATGGAGAACATCCAGCATTGCCCTGGCAGACAGGTAAGTGAGTCACTTTGGAAGCAGAGCCCCCAGCCCCAGTCGAGCCTTTGGATGACCCCAGCCCTTGCTGAAGCCTTGACTGCGAGTTCCTAAGAGACCCTGAGCCAGATCAACCCAGCGCGGCCACACTTGGATTACCCATCCACAGAAAGTATATGAGACAATAAATGCTCGTTGTTTGAAGCCACTAAGATTTGGGGTGACTCGCCATATAGCCGTGGGTAACTACTACAGAATAGATCGGGTGAGAGGCAGAACATGTCTAGTCAAACACAGTGGTCTGTTAAGGCCCCCTTGGGAATGAAGATAGGTAGGCTGGGACGGGTCAAATGGAGTCAGTCCGGAGGAGAAGGTGGTGGTGGCAGTAGCAAGGTAAAGAGCAGCATTCCAGAACATGGGCACCACGTGAAGGTCCTGAGCTGTGCATGGGGGCAGCATGGCCAGAGCTTATTCCTACAGGGAAGTGGGAAAGATGAAGTCACAGAGGCTGTCTTAGCCAAATCAGGCAGTGTCGCTTGTAAAGAGTTTAAATTATATTCTTAATGCATTGGGGATCCTTTGATGAGTCTTTAGCAGAAGACTAATGTGATCTGCTCTGTTTTAAAAATCTCAGTGGGGCTGCCATATGGAGAAGGAAGACTGATGCCTGGCCTGCTGTCTACTCTTCAGTTATTCAGGGGCTCAAATAAGAATGATCAGGGATGGTTTGAAAGCATTAGGAATGAGGGGAAGATCTAATTACTCTCATGATTACTGATCCAATTACTCAAGACTCGGGCCTGCTGTGGCCTCTGGGTGGCTGCCGGTGAGAGAGCAACAGGGGTCTCTGCCCATTTCTGCAGGACCGCAGGACCTTTTCTTGTCTTTTCTTTTTTTGGGAGGCTCCACACCCAGCGTGGGGCTCAAACCCATGACCTTGAGAGCACCAGTCACTACTGACTAAGCCAGCCAGGTGCCTCCTCACGGCCTCCTCTGAGGCCGTCTCTGAACCCCGCTGAATCCAGTTCCAACCATAGGAGTTATCTACTTGCTAAGCCTAAAATGTTGACCGTGACAAGAACAAATTTACAGTACAAATATTTACTTTTCGGTATGGGTATTTTTTTAAAAATAGAAACCCAGTGTTTTATTATGTAGATAATGCTCCCTGTAGAAAAATGCTCATTTATTCTGCAGGTGATATGAATTGCAGAATAATTAAGAAATGCAAATGTGCAAAAGAGAAAGGAACCTAAAAATTACGGGTCACCCCAATTACTCCGAGATAAACACCGTTTTCCTGTTGGTAAGTATCCTTCTAGTATCCTCATGCCTGTATGTAATATATACTGGTCACAACTAAGATTTTTTAGTTTTTTTCCTTCTTCACTATAAAACAATTAATATTGATTTTGGGTAGTTTGGAAGACACAGAAGATATAAGGAACAAAATAAACAGCACCAAGAATGCTACCTCTCTTTCTTTCTGCGAGTCTAAAGGCAGCTGGCCATCCATTCAAATCAGCAGCTGTCACTCTGAGCTGCCATTTCACAAATATTCATTTCCTTAATTTCAGCCTCCCTCCTTAGCTCATTAGAAAAGGCAAATAAAAGTTGAGGACTGCTCATTCCATAGAGGATTTTGGCACCATTTTTATACCTCCTGCTAAGATAAATAAGTTGGGGGGTGGGTAGAAAAAAGAGGTTTCTTTTTGCCACAAATTCTAACCAACAATTCCCCTCTGTAACTATAGGAGCAGAGCTTGAAGAGATGGATAGACTTTTCGTAATTCACACAATAACAATGCTCCAACTGAATTCTCAACCTCAAAACAAAGCCTGTCTGGAGAAGTCTATTAAATTCTGGTTGTCTTGGTTGTCTAAGTTTCTCTCAATATATTTCTAATGATCTGATACCAAGTTTGAAATAAAAATTCTTTCCCTCCTGGACATTAGCCGTTCTTATTTTCATATGATTGCCTGAACATCCCTGCAAAGTCTTTTGTTGCTATCTTAGGCTATTGCCCAGAATCACAAGTATTGTGGGCCCAGGGAAACTTAAATCTCAGTGATAATCTGCATATTTTATTGAACAACTAAAAGCCATTTACTTAATGGAAAGTATTACAATACATGATGCCATTCCAATCAAAGCTTAATTCATTTGAAGGCAGACTTTCAGGAGCATAAACCTGTATTTTGCTTTTAATAGGAGCCAGTCCACAGTTAAATTTCACAGGAATTTTAAACCAGCCATCCATAGCCAACCCTGATACAGTTTTACCCCTCTGATACTACAGTTACCTTTTTGGATCCATTGGAAACATTTTTAGCCAACAGGCTCTGACAGAGACCTAATCTTGATGTATCTGAACTCTGGAAAGCCACAGTGAAAACCAGGAAATCTGACTACATTGTAAAAAGGTAACCCGAGATGATTCTGGGAGGGCGCAGAGAAGGGGAAGGACAATGAGCAAATACAAGAAATAGGGTTTCATTTACACCTTTGGTTATAAATTAGATATTTTGTCTGGATTAAAGCCATTAGTGGGCACAAGTGGAGAAAATATGTTTGAATGTGATATTGTTTGAATTTCTCACATCTAACTATGAACCAGAACTAGAGATAAGACTAATATGGGGCAGACAGAAGAACCCAAACAGAACCAGGACTGTCTGGTTAAAGGTTAAGTTAGAACACACAATAGAAATCACAATATATTATTGATGTAGTTCTGGTGCCATCTGAAGTTGTTTGTTTGTTTGTTTGTTTTTTTAAGATTTTTATTTATTTATTTGACAGACAAAGATCACAAGTAGGTAGAGAGGCAGGCAGAGAGAGAGGGGGAAGCAGGCTCCCTGCTGAGCGGAGAGTCCGATGCAGATGCGGATGCGGGGCTCGATCCCAGAACCCTGGGACCATGACCTGAGCCGAAGGCAGAGACTTTAACCCACTGAGCCACCCAGGCACCCCTTGTTTTTGTTTTTTAAGTAAGCTCTATGCCCAGTGTGGTCTTGAACTCATGACCCTGAGATCAAGAGTTGCATGCTCTACCGACTGAGCCAGTCAGGCACCCCACAGTGCTATATTAAGTTTATAATGAATATTCTTTGGTTCTCACCACAAAATATGGATTCAGGCATTCCCAAAACTCTGTCATCTTCATAAATTCCCATGCTAATGAACTCCTTCAAGTACTGTTAAACATAAGATGTCTGAATGGGGGTGGACAATGTCACACCATTTATGGTCAAGATTCTGTAGACGGTCCTTCATTTCAGAATTCTGTCTTAATGAGGCCCATTTCTGTAATGAAACAAAAATGTTATTCCCCTGGAATTTCTTGTAAGTAGAGTTTCTTTGAAAGGAATACTTTGATAAACCACAAAGTGTGGAAGTGTAAGGTGTTAAGAATGTATTTAGTAACAAAAGACGGTTTCTAAACTATAACATATAATATTAGGAGAGGAATTTGCATCCCTCCTGTGAAGGAGAAGGATGTAGGGAAGAGTGGGCACTGGCACTGCTGGGGAGAAGGGTGTAGAATACAGACAGAAAAGCCTCAGATCTGAGATGGGGAGGCTCTCCAGAGCACGAAAGTATCTAATATGGACTCTGAAACTCCTTGCTTAAGAAGAGGTGTGTGGGGGCACCTGGGTGTCTCAGTGGGTTAAACCTCTGCCTTCAGCTCAGGTCATGATCTCAGGGTCCTGGAATCGAGCCCCACGTCGGGCTCTCTGCTCGGCGGGGAGCCTGCTTCCCTCTCTCTCTCCCTGCCTGCCTCTCTTGCCTACTTGCAATCTCTGTCTGTCAAATAAATAAATAAAATCTTTAAAAAAAAAAAAAAAAGGGACGCCTGGGTGGCTCAGTTGGTTAAGAGGCTGCCTTTGGCTGAGGTCATGATCCCAGCGTCCTGGGATCGAGTCCCACATCGGGCTCCTTGCTTGGCAGGGAGCCTGCTTCTCCCTCTGCCTCTGCTTGCCACTCTGTCTGCCTGTGCTCGCTCTCTCTCTCTCCCTCTCTCTCTGACAAATAAATAAATTTTTTAAAAAAATTAAAAAAAAAGAAGAAGAGGTGTGTGTTGGGGGGGGGAGAGATTTACATGTGATACAAATCTTTCCATGTTCTCATTCCTTACAAAACCCATGTTACCCATCAATTTATTTGTTGCTATTGTTTTAAGATATATTTTTTAAGGGTTTTATTTATTTATTTGACAGAGAGAGAGACACACAGCAAGAGAGGGAATACAAGCAGGGGGAGTGGAAGAGGGAGAAGCAGGCTTCCTGCTGAGCAGAGATCCCGATGTGGGGCTCAATCCCAGGATTCCGGGATCATGACCTGAGCCGAAGGCAGACACTTAACGACCGACCGAGCCACCCAGGTGCCACTGTGTTAAGATTCTTTTAAAGATTTTATTTATTTGAGAGAGAGAGTGAGCGGGAGGGAGTGGGAGAGAGGATCTGAAGCAGTCTCTGCACTCAGCACAGAGCCCGATGCAGGGCTTGATCCCTGGACTCAGATCATGACCTGAGCCAAAACCAAGAGTTGGACACATAACCAACTGAGCCAACATAACCCAGGTGCTACTAAGATTTTTTTTTTTTTAACTAATCTCTACATGCAAGGCAAGGCTCAAACTCACACCCTGAGATCAAGAGTCACAGGCTTCATTGACTGAGCTAGCCAGGCAGCCCATTAAGATTTTATTTTTAAGTCATCTCTGCACCCAATGTGGGGCTCAAACCCACAACCCTGAGATCAAGAGTCTCACACCCTACCGATGGAGCCAGCCCCGTGCCCTGCTCACCAGTTCCTTTGGGACCACAGATTCTTTCCTCTGAGTTCCAATTCTGGGTTGCAATGAGAGCAAAATTAGAGACAGCACGGGGGCGCCTGGGTGGCTCAGTGGGTTAAAGCCTCTGCCTTCAGCTCGGGTCATGGTCCCAGAGTCCTGGGATCGAGCCCCACATCGGGCTCTCTGCTCAGCGGGGAGCCTGCTTCCCTTCCTCTCTCTCTGCCTGCCTCTCTGCCTAGTTGTGATTTCTCTCTGTCAAATAAATAAAATATTTTTTAAAAAATTAGAGACAGTACGGACAGACACTGAAACTGAAGGACAAAGGGACCGCTGACATTTGGGTTATTATAACTGCTACTACTAATTATTATTCCATTTTAATATTTTTTTTAAGATTTTATTTATTTGACAGACAGAGATCACAAGTAGGCAGTGAGGCAGACAGAGAGAGAGAGAGAGAGAGGAGGAAGCAGGCTCCCCACTGAGCAGAGAGCCCGATGCGGGACTCGATCCCAGGATCCTGAGATCATGACCTGAGCCGAAGGCAGAGGCTTTAACCCACTGAGCCACCCAGGCGCCCTTATTATTCCATTTTAATGTGAAATGTATTACACTGACATCCATAAACACAGACTCTAATCTAACAACAAAATGATCCTTCTCAGTAGAAGTAAAATCGTCACATAATGCGTATAAGTCTCCTAATCCTGTTCTGCCTTCGTCATTGGCAAGGTTTATTTCCTCTTGAGCTCGGGTGGACACCACTCGTACAAGCAGGCGGCGCCCTTCCCGGATCCCCAGAGATACAAATGGCATAGTAAGTGATAGTTGATGAGAGGCTGGAAAGGCTCAGGCTTAAAAGAGGGGCTGACCATCTACAGATTAGATGAGATGATACAGGCAAGACTTCACCCTGGGAATATCCAGCCCATAGCAGACACTTAATAAATGTGACCAATTAGTAACCATAGGAGGACGCATTAGTCCTTCTGCCTGCTTCTTTTTTTTAAAGATTTTATTTATTTATCTGACAGAGAGATCACAAGTAGGCAGAGAGGCAGGCAGAGAGAGAGGAGGAAGAAGCAGGCTCCCTGCTGAGCAGAGAGCCCAATGCGGGGCTCAATCCCAGGACCCTGGGACCATGACCCGAGCCGAAGGCAGAGGCTTTAACCCACTGAGCCACCCAGGCGCCCCCTTCTGCCTGCTTCTGTCTCTAGGGCAGGTTTTGCCCTCAACCAGGGCACTAGGATAATTACCTCAAAGACCCAAGAGATTCCTCCTCTGCCCCTGAAGAATCTACTGACAGGTGAAGGTGATGGTCCACCTCTCTCACCCCTAACTCTTCTGCTCTCCACCTTTAAGTGGAGCTGAAGAAAGCCGGCACTATTCCTGGTAATTAGAGTGAGGCCTCTGCATTCCAAATGCATCTTTGATCGATGCCTCTAACTGCATCCCAGTGGCAGGTGCATTTCTCTCGGCATTTAATGCTAATCTTCCCTGTCATCTAGGCATAAATAACTACACAAGCATGTCGGGAGGCCCCACCATAAATCCACCAGGGCTTTTAATTACTCTCCCGTGATAATGTCTTATACAAAATCAGAGACATGAGGGGCGCCTGGATGGCTCAGATGGTTAAGTGTCTGCCTTCAGCTTGGGTCATGACCTCCAGGTCCTGGGATCGAGCCCCATGTTGGGCTCCTAGCTCAGCGGGGAGTTTGCTTCTCCCTCTCCCTCTGCCTCTCCCCCTGCTTGTGCTCTCTCTGTCTCTCTTTCTCTCAGGTGAATAAATAAAATCTTTAAAAAATTAGGGGCGCCTGGATGGCTCAGTGGGTTAAAGCCTCTGCCTTCGGCTCAGGTCATGATCCCAGAGTCCTGGGATCAAGTCCCGCATCGGGGCTCTCTGCTCAGCAGGGAACCTGCTTCCCCCTCTCCCTCTGCCTGCCTCTCTTCCTACTTGTGAGCTCGCTCTCTCTGTCAAATAAACAAATAAAATCTTAAAAAAAAAAACACAACAAATGGAGACGTGAAATACATGAAAACTGAACCCATGAATGTGTATGTGCATCAGAGAGGGGCAGGGAGAGAGATGGCCCAGGCTCTCCCTAGAACAGCCAGGACATCTTGGAAGGAATAGGGTGAGAAAGCCCGCAGCCAGCTCAGGGTGTGTGAGACCACAGTGCACCTTGTCAGTCTGGTCAGGAGAAGGGATGATTTGGTGATGGTACCGGCTGTAGCCTCCCTTCTTCCGCTGGGGGCACAGAAACGAGGGTTACAAGCCCATGCTGCAGAGTCAGACAGCCAGCGTTGAAATCTCAGCTTGCTGCTTCCTCACTGTTGCAGCCCAAGCAACCGCCCTGATCCTCAAATTCCTCAAGTGTCAACGGGGATCAAAACCACATGTATGGCATCAGGTTACTATGAGGACTAATCGAGATAATCTAAGCCAAGCACTTAACACAATATGTGGTATACGGTAAATGCTCAATAAATATTAGCAACACCAAGAGAAACGCAGAGGGAATCCCTGTTCCCGAGCTGCAGAACACGGGCTGTTATGAGGGTCCAGGTGTCCTCTCCCCCCTCCCTCACAGCCTCTGGTTGGGTGAATCCAAAAAAGAGCATCTTATCTCCCATAAGTGTCTAAGAATACACATAGTGAACAAACACTTCAAACACTTCAAAAATGTATAGATCTAGGGGCACCTGGGTGGCTCAGTCGGTTAAGGTCTCTGCCGTCGGATCGGGTCGTAGTCTCAGGGTCCTGGGATCGAGCCCCACATCGGGCTCTCTGCTCAGCGGGGAGCCTGCTTTCCCCTCTCTCTCTCTGACTGCCTCTCTGCCTGCTTGTGATCTCTGTCTGTCAAATAGACAAATAAAATATAAAAAAAAAAGTATGGATCTAGATATGTGTCCGTGTGTATGAACACAACTGCTATAGATCTCACCAATTCAGAAGCACACCCCAGTAAGTGTATTCTCTTTCTAACTTCTGTAAATCCAAGGGTCTCACGTAATCCATGCTCAGAAGGTTGTTAGCCCTTTCAAAAGAACAACAAAGGAGAGTAATTAAAAATAAACCAAACCGTTTATTTAGGTTCTCCGATTGCATCAAATGTAGATTCATATATAAGCTACTGACATACGTCTTAGTGTCCCTTTGTTTTCCTCTTGAACTTCAGGCCATGATCAGCTGCACTGAACTTCCCTCTCCAATACCCCAGAGCTCCGCACTCAACCTCATGACTTCACGGTCTCTAAACCCACTCACCTCTACCCCCTCTCTCTATCACACAGACCAGCTATGCCCCTCTCAGCAAGTGGGGCTCTAGGAACCTGCAGGAGAGGTAAACACAGTTGAAACACGATGCTCCTCAGCGATCATGGCCAAGAGGGCAGCCCTGCGGGCTTGGGTAAATCGGTTTTGCGTCTGCACGTGCAAAATACAAGAACCCTTCACCATTCGTTTTCTCTTCATTCTTAATTCGTGACTTTATTCGCAAAGGCAAAGAGGCAAAGAATGAACACCACACTGCCCCAAATTAGGAATGTATGTTTCCCAACTTTTCTTGCTCTTGTCTTTAAAAAATAGAAAGAGGGGCGCCTGGGTGGCTCAGTGGGTTAAGCCTCTGCCTTTGCTCAGGTCATGATCTCAGGGTCCTGGGATCGAGCCCCGCATCGGGCTCTCTGCTCGGCGGGGAGCCTGCTTCCTCCTCTCTCTCTGCCTGCCTCTCTGCCTGCTTGTGATCTCTGTCTGTCAAATAATAAAATCTTAAAAAAAAAAAAAGGAAAGAAAGAAAAAGGACATGACCACGAGAAGAATAGCTAAGTCTACTACGGCAGCCCCGCTGAGAAGTCATTGGAAGAAGGATGGAAAAAAGCCTACAAGGAACAGACAGGGGGCTCCCAAACAGCTGCTCTGTGTTCATAAAACACTCCAGACATAAGTGGCTTTGTGTGATGTGGGGAACACTCTGGGTGCCCTCCCCTACACAAAGGAAGGGTGGAGAAATTCACAGAAAGTGGTAATGGTCAGGTGTCTATATATGGGCCCACTGCCCTCTAGTGTGTACTTTAAAATTTACAAAATTCCTTTATTCTGGCAAACCAGAGATCTTACCCCAAAGAGGGTAGAAAACAGAATGTGACATGAACCCCTGTTGAGCTATCCAACAGAATCATTTTTTCAAGATTTTCTTTTTTTTTTTTTTTTAAGGAATCTCTACAGTTCACATGGGACTTCGGACTCACAAGCCCGAGATCAAGAGTTATGTGCTCTATGGACTGAGCCAGCCAGGCGCCCCCTCCAACAGAATCACTTAAAAAAATTACCGAGAGAGGACAATCAGAGGGCTTCCTGCCACCTCACTGTCTGTTGACGTCCACACTATTATCAGGCCTTAAAGCTGGATTTATTGTTTCAGTCCGACTGGTTGCCAGGGGCAGAAGGGATATTAAAAATATTTGACAACTGGTGTGGCCCAACCACGAGCATCTGGAACATTGCCCGGCAAGATGCCAGACATACAGGCACCGGCAGGGCAGCGCTGTCCCCTTGCAGGCTGAACCATGGGCAAGTTGTGGTTTCCTGGGGAATGGAGCCAGGTAGCCAGGGCACTGGGGGGGCCTGGTACAGAAGCCTGACAATATTTTAACAAATGGTTGAATGTTAACTCCAGAAAGAAGAGTAGAGGATATAAGAACCACCACCCAGCACCACACCACAGAACAGAAGTGGGATCCAGAGCCCAGTAGCAATGATCCCAAGGAGAGGACACAAGGGTCCCTCATTTCCCACCAGCAGCTGTTCCTTCCCTTGCCAATGGCGAGGATCATCCCCTAGTCTGGGTTAGGGGTACAGGGGGTGGGTGTCAAGAAACCCACCCTCTAGTTCTGGTTCTACTACTACTCTCTATGGGACATTAAGAGGATTTTTTGATCTGGGCCTCTACATCCTCATTTTTAAATAGAGGGGCTAGGAAAAGGTAGGAATTAATACCCTTTTGCATGATCTGGTATTTCCATGTGAATTCTACACATAGAATTACTCAGCATAATTTTTAACAACAACATCTTTTTTTTTTTTTTTAAAGATTTTATTTATTTATTTGACAGAGAGAGATCACAAGTAGACAGAGAGGCAGGCAGGGAGAGAGGAGGAAGCAGGCTCCCTGCTGAGCAGAGAGCCTGATGCGGGGCTCTATCCCAGGACCCTGAGATCATGACCTGAGCCGAAGGCGGCGGCTTAACCCACTGAGCCACCCAGGTGCCCACAACATCTTTGAGACAGCTCCTAGCTCCTAAAAAAGTACCCAATATCTTGAAATCTCGGTATCTTCTTGAGACGTCATTTCTTCCGAACGTTTTAAGTTTTTGTTTCCAAATTCCAACCCAAACTTTTCCACATGTAAGTAACTCTCAAGTCTTCTTTCTGATAACTGGGTGGGGAAAACAGCAATAACAACCATGAGTATTTATCGAGCACCTACTTGCATGAGGCATTGTATTAAGCACTTTCTACGCATGATCTTGCTTAGTTTCCAGGACAACCATATGAAGAAGTTATTATTATTCCTATTTTATGAGAACACAGATGCTAACCGAGGTTAAATGACTTGTCCAATGTCAGACATACAAGCACAGGACACGTGGGTAAAGTCTACATCCGCAGTTACCCTGCTAGAGAACCTCACCCATGCCAAAGTCCCCACAAGTTAATGGAGATATGGGAAAAACAAGAACAACTGTGAATTCTTCCCTGAAGTTAAATTTGTCCTTTCCATTTGTTTACTTATTTAGAGATGCCTATCTATATTTGTGCCCAAAAAAAGTCCTCTTTCTATGGAATGATGGTGGTATTAGACAGCAGGTAGAGTGGCTACTTGGTTTTTGGCAAAATAAAAAGTTGACAAGTTTCAATTTTTTGAAATGTTACTGGTCCATGGATTTGCAGTGTCTGGGGGCCATTGTTCTCTGGCTGAATGCGTTAACAGGGACTCTATTCATTCCCAAGATTAAAACCCTCAAAAGGGTGGTATGCCTACCTTTTGTGTGTCTTATTGATGCTAATTTGTTGCTAAGCACAGTCAGATTATCATCTCTTCACCATCTGAATAAACCAGAGGGAGGAAAGATGGGGATTCCTCTGGCTACCCTACAAGTAGGTCAGTCTTTCCATCTGTGATAGAGACATAGAGGAAACAGAAGCTAAACTAAGAGCAGAGGGGAAGAAGTAAGAATAAGCTGAGATTCTGCTAAATAAGAACAGAGACACTCTCCAGGGAAAAAACCACTAACTTAAATCACTGATCCTGTATTTGCAGATTTTATACTACTAATAACAATAATAGTAAAGCAACAATCCATTGAGAGCGTCTTCATTTTCATAGATAAAGACCTTTGTGAAATTTAAAATTCTTCGTGTAAGGAGTTTGGTAATTTCAATAGGATGTTGGAACTTGATCTCAATTTTATCACTGCAGAGTACTTCAGAGATTAAAAAGTACTTGTGAGGGCTTTTTCAGAACTCAATCTTCACAAAGAATTAGTGTACAGCATAATAAATCGATTCTGTACAATGGAAAGCTCCTGAATAAGGCAAATAAGTATCCAAAGAAATAACTTCCACTATAGTGCCTTTTTTTTTTTTTTTGGCAACTTCGGTATGCTTCCATGCCATGTAATCAACAAAAGCATGAGCTAAAATGATAGTCTGTATATACATCCATATTATCTTTTCTATTGACCAAGGTTGAACTGAAGTACCTTGTTTGTAAAAGTTGGAAGAGCTTCACACCACACCATCTGCTCCCAGTTTCTCTGGAGATGTAATGAATGGCTGGAGAAGACAGGAGGAACAGCAGTTTGTGATGAAGTCTGTCCAGGTGTGAGGACGACTTCTTTCCTGTGATGGGAGTCAATTTGCCCTAGTTGATATATCTCCTGGGAGAGGATCGATGACACTTGAGGTCCTTTTGGATGATCTGTCTTTAGGCAGATACAGAGAGTTCAGAGAAACCCTCTCCCCGCACTTGCTGTTTTTTCAAGTCCTGAAAGCTCAAAATAACGAAAATACCAAAGTGGTTCCTTTGGAGATGACATGTCCTAAATGCAGACACTCATATTTTGGGGTGGCACATTTTGCTACCCTTCTTTTGTAAACAGTAAGTCAAACAAAGCTCCATCTCCTGTAGCATCAGAGGGCTTGTAGGGGTCTCTAATACAATTTTTAAAAGCCTGCTGTTTATTGTTTATTTCCAAATTTTTGATAATGTTTTAAGAGTTTTCATAGCCCTTGACTTGAAAACATCAAGATGACTGAGCTAAACAAGAGGGAGCTATGTTAAGGATAGTGGCAGCTGACAAGTATTAGAAAACCCCAGTATCCCATACTTGGAATGAAGAAAGGGGAAAACATCAAAAGCTAGCAGGGGACAGAGGAGTTGGCCAAGTGGTTAACCAAAAAGGTGACTCTTTACCTATCTTGCCACTACTTATTTACCCATTATTTACTGATAAATTCGTTATTTATTCACACACATTTTGAAGATTTTTTTTTTTTTTTAAAGAGTGTGAGAGAGTGCACACATGCTCCAGGGAGTAGGGGGAAGGGATAGAGGGAGTGAGGGAGAATCTTAAGTAGACTCCCACCCACACAGGGCTCAATCTCATGACCCTGAGATGATGACCTGAGCCGAAACCAAGAGTCAGACGCTTAACGAACTGAGCCACGCAGGTGCCTCATTATGCCAGTTTTTAAATTCACTACTTTTATCTGTATGACTCCTGTCTCTCTTTTTTTTTTTTTCCTCCTTGTAAATCACTGCAAGCTCTATGGTGCAATGAGCAGCATGCTGGGCGTCTAGCACAGGCAAAAATGTAAATCACTTTTGCAAAAAGACTTGAAGTTTGAGAGTGAATCTTAAAATGGGCAAAGCTGAAGCCAAATTGTCCAAAGGATTCTGAAGGAAACTGGCCTTGAAGAACAGGATGCCAAAAGCAGGCACACTGCTCTCTCCATCTGCATAGAAATGAGGCCAAGTGTGCCTAGACTATCATCATTTGACATGTTAGGGAAAACTTATGAAGCAGAGATAGCTGGCTTTTCAGGTAACGAACAACGCAAAGTCAACACTATTATTTGTCTTTCCATAGAACCTAATTTGTTTATTTATTGGAATTACACTTTAATCATTTGGAAGTAACATTTCAAGATTCTGTAACGTTTCTATTCTATATTCTATATTCTAGACCCTTCTGTAGCCCCTCTCAAAAATCCAGTATTTTATTTGAACTGTCTCAATTCTCTGAAAACCTAAAGGGTGATCAGTGTGCATTGGGCTTAAGAATCTCTTGTTCTGGGACGCCTGGGTGGCTCAATTGGTTAAGCGGCTGCCTTCGGCTCAGGTCATGATCCCAGCGTCCTGGGATCCAGTCCCCCATCGGGCTCCTTGCACAGCAGGGAGCCTGCTTCTCCCTCTGCCTCTGCCTGCCACTCTGTCTGCCTGTGCTCACTTGCTCTCTCTCACTCTGTCTCTGACAAATAAATAAATAAAATCTTAAAAAAAAAAAAAAAGAACCTCTTGTTCTGGGGCGCCTGGGTGGCTCAGTGGTTTAAGCGTCTGCCTTCAGCTCAGGTCAGGCTCCCAGGGTCCTGGAATTGAGTCCTGCATTGGGCTCCCTGCTCAGTGGGGAGCCTGCTTCTCCCTCTCCCACTCTCCCTGCTTGTGTTCCCTCTCTTGATGCTGTCTGTCTCAGTCAAATAAACAAAATCTTAAAAAAAAAAAAAAAAAAGAGTCTCTTGTTCTCTGATTCTGGACAATGCCCAGAAGAGGGTGCTCACAGAACAATTTGCTTGCTTTAACCACAACCAGGACACATCTCTTGACCCAAGGCTTTGATGTGGTCATCCCCGAGTTTGGCAAGAACCATAATGATCACAGCATCTTAAAATCGCAAAAGGGGAAATGGCAAGTTTTCTAAATTAAAAGCAATTCAGGGATACGTAAGAAAAAAAATTGGTGAAGACTTTCTACATGAGGGGAGACGGGGAGACAAATGATGACTTCAACTTTTTATCAACTTTCTCTATTGATTCAAATGCTTTATATCTTGTGCATGACTTCTTTTATGGCATAATTACTTTTAATTGCCATCAATTAGGTAATGTCTTTGTTAGTAAAAATTAATAAAGCTGATAATGAATACTTAAAACAAGTAGCATGGCTGAAAGAATCTATCAAGAATTTGGTATTTCCGTTCAGAAATTTATCGGAGTTGTAGCTAAAAAGCAGCACCTCAGTTATGTTTGATAATGCTTAAAGAGGTCACTCCTTAGAAGCTATCACATCACAATCGACACTTAGACTCCTCCCTGCAAGGCAAATGTTTGGAGAGGAAAGCCATGGGAGAGCAGCCGGTCTTTCCCGGCGTCTCTTCTACTAAGCCCCTCAGGGTCTCCTCTGGCTTTGCTGATTCTGGCAGTTTCGCCACTGCCCTGTCCGTTTATCTAAGCTGGAACGACATTTCCCGGCATTCTCTTGCCTGCGTGATTCCGCACGGCCACGCGAGACTTTCCGTGTGAAATCCAGGAAGTAGAGGCGAAGATTTCGGGATGTTGTTAACGGGCGACTCCCCTCCTGGTGCGTTGGGCTTGTGGCAGCTCCCGAGCCCCAGGTCTCCTCCTCTGGCTCCTCCGAGTCCTGGGCCAGGTGTGTGTGCCGCTCTGGGATGACAGGGGGCCAGCTTCCCCCCGCAGCACTGAGGCTGGTCGTGGTAGTAAGAGAACAGGTGTGGGTTCCATTGTGCCCTTACGGGTCTCAGGTCATCGTCATGCGTGCTGCCTTGGCTTTGCCTCTGCACTCAGCTGTCCTTCCTGTATGCTATCTGATGGGCTGGGAGTAACTTCAGGCTCAACCCTAGCTGCAGAGTCAACAGCCTGGACAGATAGCTCCCCTAGCTCCCACATTCGTGCCAAGTCTACCCTTTGTAATAAATCCCTTATTCTATTTTTTCTTTTCTTCTTCTTTTTTAAATCTATGGCAACATGCTTTATTATTTTTTAAAAAATATTTTATTTATTTACTTGACAGACAGAGATTACAAGTAGGCACGAGAGGCAGGCAGGGAGAGAGAAGAGGAAGCAGGCTCTCCGCGGAGCAGAGAGCCCGATGCGGGGCTCGATCCCAGGACCCTGGGATCATGACCTGAGCCGAAGGCAGAGGCTTTAACCCACTGAGCCACCCAGGCGCCCCTAAATCTCTTATTCTAGACCACATGTAGCCACCTGCTTTTCAGATAAAACTCTAGGTACATCACTATTTTGTTGCTTTGGCATTTCGAACAGTGTGTTAAGCCCCAAAGTCATAATATCCATTGTCTTTGGTAGAAGGGTAAGACAGGTATTTGGTGGCAGAAGAAAAGGAAGGGTTGGTTAGAAAGGTAAAACTTGTATAGCAAGCTCCCAGAAGCTTCTCAGCGGTACAAATGCCTGTACCAGTTATTGATTTATTACCTCTCATCTCAATCTTCCTTGACTTGCTTTGTGATAGTGAAGCCAGACCCTGTAAACATTTCTCCTTTTTTTTTTTTTTAAAAGATTCATTTAGTTTAGAGTGAGAGAGAGTGAGCATCAGTGGAAGGGTCAGAGGGAGAGGGAGAGAAAGAATTCCAAGCAGACTCTGTGCTGAGCACAGAGCCCGATGCAGGACTCGAGCCCACACCCCAAGATCATGGTGGAGCCAAAACCATGAGCCAGATGCTCAACCGACTGAGCCACCCAGGCACCCCTCTCCTTTTTCAATAAGGAATTCTCATCCTGGTTCTGTGATGCTCTTCTTCCCTGCTTGCTCTTATGGTGGACGGAGGCCACAGGACAGCCATTGTTACCACATCTGAAGGCACCATTTGGAGGACATCTCAGTGGATTTTGGCACCAAGCACCAGGCTGCTCCCCAGTGAATTCCTCTGGGAGCCCTGTGGGCACTTTCCTGGTGACGCTCAATGAGTCCTGCAGACACCCAGATGGGTGACATCCAGCAAGCTGAGCTGACACTCCAGAGGGCTGGCTTCCTGCTCACCAGCGCTGGCCTGTAGCGTCTCGGGGAACGTCTCTGCCATCTGGCGGTCCCCAGCCACTTCCTTTCAGTGGGGTCTGTTGAGGAGAGGGCCATCTTCTTAATTTGTGTCTTCCTTGAGCTCTGGAGGGAGTAGTTCCTCTTTACACATGCTATTCCTGTGTGCATTAGAATTTTCTTTACTCCATAGTAAGGAGGAGTCTCCTGCTACTAGTTAATCATTTTTTTACGTTAAACTTCCCCTGTGTGGGGGCGCCTGGGTGGCTCATTGGTTAAGTGTCTGTCTTTGGCTCAGATCCTGATCCCAGGGTCCTGGGATCAATTCCCACATCGGGCTCCCTGCTGCCTTCTCCCTCTGCCGTTCCCCCTGTTTATGCTCTCTGGCTCTCTCTATCTCTCCGTCAAATAAATAAATAAAAATCTTTTCAAAAAATAATTTATTTGGGGCGCCTGGGTGGCTCAGTGGATTAAAGCCTCTGCCTTCAGCTCAGGTCATGATCCCAGGGTCCTGGGATCGAGCCCTGCATTGGGCTCTCTGCTCCTCGGGGAGCTTGCTTCCTCTTTTCTCTCTGCCTGCCTCTCTGCCTACTTGTGATTTCTGTCTGTCAAATAAATAAATAAAATCTTTTTTTAAAAGATTTTAAAAAAAGATTTTATTTATTTGTTTGACAGAGAGAGAGAGAGAGAGTGTGTGAGAGGGGAACACAAGCAGGGGGAGTGGGAAAGGGAGAAGCAGGCTTCTTGCTGAGAAGGGAGCCCAATGAGGGGCTCGGTCCCAGGACCCTGGGATCATGACCTGAGCCGAAGGCAGATGCCTAATGACTGAGCTACCCAGGCATCCCAATAAAGTATTTAAAAGAAACCACAAACTTTCCCTGTGTGAATTACCATGTGCTTTCTGTCTCTGAACTGGACACTGATAAAATGTCTTTTGCTCTTAGTAGCTATTAAAAAAAATAGCATTTAATTTTATTAGTTCAGGATTTGTTTTACAAGGAACTTAAATCATGTGTAATGTGAGTACATAAGTGAAGGGACTGTCCAGGTGTGCAGTTTAGAGAGGGGGATTTGCTTTCTTGACTGCCTATGCAAGGTATTCCTCAAAGTGGGTTCCGTGGGACCCTGTGAACATAGCCGAAGTCAACTATTGCTGTACAGGAAACCGCTCTAAATGCAACAGTTAAAATCACAATCATTTATTATTTCTTGCCTTTGATAAGAGGACTCCAAATTTGGTCACGAGACAAATGGTAAAGATACAGAAAAGGGTGAAGAACCGGGGTTCAAAAATGCACCCTACCATAGGGTCCAAGGCCATTGCCTAGGGTCTGTGAGTTTATTTATTTATTTATTTATTAAAGATTTTATATATTTATTTGACAGACAGAGATCACAAGTAGGCAGAGAGGCAGGCAGGGGGGGAGGGGGAGCAGGCTCCCCGCTGAGCAGGGAGCCCGATGCCGGACTTGATCCCAGGACCCTGAGATCATGACCCGAGCCGAAGGCAGAGGCTTAACCCACTCAGCCACCCAAGCACCCCAGGTCTGTGAGTTTAAATAGTATTTTGAAATTTTCAAACTTTTTTTGTTTTTGAGAGCGCTCGAGCAGGAGAGTGCATTCAGGGGTGGGGTGGGAGCGGAGGGGTAGAGGGAGAGGGAGAGAGAATCTCTAGCAGGCTCCCCACTGAGCTCAGAGCCCCACTAGGGGCTTGATGTGGAGCTTGATCTCACCACCCTGAGATCACATCCTGGAAATCAGGACTTGGATGCTTAACCAACTGAGCCAGCCAGGCGCCCTGGTATTTTGAAATGTTCAATTCGGTGAAAAAATAAATTACATTGTGATAATGAAGGCTGCGTTTGTATTTATGGTCTCCTTCCCACCAAGGGATCACCTTAAGTGAGCGTGAGTGATTTTGTTTGTGGGGTTATAGCTTCTTTCCCTCCTTCCCTCCCTCTCTTTCTTTCCTTCCTTCCTTCTTTTAAAGATTTTATTCTTTAAAATATTCTCTAAAATTTCTTTCTTTCCTTCTTTTAAAGATTTTATTTATTTATTTGGGCAACAGAGAGAACTAGTGTAAGGGAGAGAGAGGTAGAGGGATAGGGAGAAGCAGACTCCCAACTGAGCAGGGAGCCCAACACAGGGCTCAGTCCCAGGACCCTGGGATCATGACCTGAGCCAAAGGCAGACACTTAACTGACTGAGCCACCCAGGCGCCCCTGAATTGCTTCTTTCTTTATTTGTTTCTTTCTGCCTCTCTCTCATTTTCTTTCTTTTTTTACTTAGTCAATGTATCCCAAAAAATAGTCATCATTATTGATTATCGGTTTGTCATGAGTTTTTATAGATCACATAAAATGTATATATGAAAAGTATGCAAACTGTCAGGGTATACTTCCTGAATTTTAGTATATGTGCTGCCGAAGCGAGCACATACTTCCTGAATTTTAATAAAGCGAACACTTCGGTATGTTATAGATTTACAGAAAAGTTGCAAAGATAGTTCTCATATACCTCACACCCTGTTTCTCTTATTATTAACATCTTATATTATTATGGTATAGCTGTCACAATTAATGAACAAATATTGACACATTATTGTTAACTAAAGCCCATAATTTATCCAGGTTTCCTTAGTTTTTTACCTAATGTCCCATCCGGGGTGCCATATTACATTTAGTTGTCATATCTTCTCAGGTTCCTCTGAACTGTGGTGGTTTCTCTTTCTCAGATTTTCCTTGCCTGTAGCATCCCTGACAGTTTTGAAGAATATTGATCAGGTATTTTATAGAATGTCCTTTAACTGAGATTTGTCTAAGGACTGTATTTTAATTATTGATGGTATGTTTAGAATCATCAGTTCCTTCGAACTTGTTACCCAAAATGTCAGAATTAGACAATGTACCTCAAACACAAGAAGTTTGAAAATCACTAGTCTACATTAAAGCCGACTATAAATACAAGTAAGTGAAGTTGTCACGGTGTTTATTCCACCATTCACACTTCAGTTTCAAAAAGCCAGGTAGGTTTGTAGACCTTTCGCACAGTGGTTGGAAAACAATCTCAGTTTACAGCCTGTCTGCTGTTCACCCAAATGGACCAGACCCTCAGCCACCCCTCTGCGTTCCCCAGCTCTTCGAAGGGAGGACAATAGCTCTTCACCAAAGGTCACCCTGGTTGTGATCCATCCCAAGGTCAAAGGGAAGGTTAAACTAAACATAATGAAATTCTAAGTTGTTTCACCATTTTCAACAGAAAAAAAATTTTTTTTTAAAGGAGATAGAAATGTTTTGAGGACAGCACAAGGGAGAGAGTGCCACGAGGCAATGATGGCAGGACCAGGGAGGCGGTTGTCAACAGAAAATCCTTTTAAAGTACAGAAAACAATAATCACATTTTCAATGAAATATTTTCCTCTTTGTATTTTAAATGAGTAACATCCAAATTAGGGAACAGAAAGGATTATAGTCTATCACTTTGTAATGTCTGGTACCATAGAAGTACTCTAGTCATGGAAACGCTGATGTCGTTTCTCTAGTAATTAAATCCTTCAAGTTACAGACTTCATTGAAATGCCTTTTAGGAGAGCACTCTGCTCTCAGTGATGAGAGCGAAGTCACTGATCACAAGTGTTTGGAGCCCTTAACATTCCTGGCAATGCTGTCAATGGCACAATGTTTAGGTCCACAAGAAAGACAAGAGCCAGTATGTCCCTTAGAGCTCAAAATTAAAATATCTGTACCGGAATACACAAAGGACGTGTTCCAT
>PISX010019906.1:0-37025 GCA_004024625.1 Mellivora capensis
TGTTGACTGTCTCCTTGGCTGTGCAGAAGCTTTTGATCTTGATGAAGTCCCAAAAGTTCATTTTTGCTTTTGTTTCCTTTGCCTTTGGTGACATATCTTGAAAGAAGTTGCTGTGGCTGATATCAAAGAGGTTACTGCCTATGTTCTCCTCTAGGATTCTGATGGATTCCTGTCTCACATTGAGGTCCTTTATCCATTTTGAGTTTATCTTTGTACACGGTGTAAGAGAATGGTCGATTTTCATTCTTCTACATATAGCTGTCCAATTTTCCCAGCACCATTTATTGAAGAGACTTTTTTCCACTGTATATTTTTTCCTGCTTTGTCGAAAATTATTTGAGCATATACAGTAAAATTTGGTAATTCCATGGGTCCAATTTGATGACTCTATCCCACATTAAGGCACACAACAACTCTGTTGCCATAGAAAGTTTTTTCCTGCCTCTTTCTTTCTTTTTTTAAAGTAAGCTCTATGTGGAATCTTTTGGATTTTCTACATAGAGTATCATATTGTCTGCGAAGAGTGAAAGTCTGACTACTTCTTTGCTGATTTGGATGCCTTTTATTTCTTTTTAAGGAGGGCACCTATGTATGATTTCATGTAATGAGCACTGAGTGTTACATGCAACTTATGAATCACTAAACTCTACCCTGAACCTAATAAAACATTATATGTTAGCTAACTTTAATTTATATAAAAAAAACCCCAAACTAAAACCAAGCAAATAAAAGGTAAGCTCTATGGTCAATGTGGGGCTAGAACTCAGGACCCCAAGATCAAGAATCACATGCTTTACCAACTGAACCAGCCAGGTGCCCACTCCTGGCCCCTTTATAGTCGGTTCCTTCCCCTGGCCCCTAGGCCCAGACAACCACTGATCTGCTTCTGTCACTATAGTTTCACCCTTTTCTGGAATATTTATTTATTTATTTATTTATTTATTTATTTAACCTTTTATGGAATTTAAAGATGGCAAATATAAGGGGAAAAATTATCTCCTGTTAGGTTAGGTGAAATATTAGCATGACTAATCTTAAGAAAATCTGCAGATATACAAGATTTTATATGCTGATAGAGATTATATCTTTTAAAAAGTAAGTCAAAAGAGAATGGTCCGTTCAATAGGATGTGGCCTTCGGTCAGAAGAGGAGCAGGCTCTTCCTATAACCCTGAAGTCATGTGGACAATTGCCATTATTATCAGGATTATTCATACCATAAACATCTATATCATTTGGGCTTCAGTGGGTTTTTTGGACCTGGAGCTTCTGAGTGATTGAACTTCCTTACTTAATGAAGGTTGGTGTAATAACGTGTCTTTTGGGGTCCTGGGGCCTAGGCAGAGTGACTACTAACCAAACAACTAGCTGGAGATGGAAATACAGTTCAGTCTCTCAATTTGGGATATCTTTTAGAAACAGCTGCCTGGGTTGCATAGCATGGTGGCCCCAGGATCCCTCTTCCTTCTTCATTCACTTGCTCCTGCAGCATGCAGGTGACTGAACTATCTCCCATCTCATTCCCAGCACTTCTACATCATCCATCGTCTGGGCTGTGAATGGCAGGACAGGTGGGGAGAAGGAAAAGGGAATGAGAAGGTGACTCTGTGCCACCCTCCCCTGCTGAGGCTGTTTTGTTTGTTTGTTTGTTTGTTTGTTTTGTTTTTGTGTGGATTTTTTTTTTAAATTTTTAAAATTTTTTTAGTTCTCAATTTCATCTTCTCCTCAAATGCTCCTCTGCAACCAGATCTCACCTGGATTTTCACTCCAGAGCCTCCAACTCTGCCCTAGGCTAAGCTTCTGTGATGATGAAATACCCAGGAAAGTTTAAATCTTGGCGGTCTCCCAATCCTTTCAGTGCAGAGATCATACCTTTGTTTGGATCTGTCTGAGCCAGAGGGAAAAACAGTATGTTTGTGTGGACTTGGAAGGAGAGGGAAGGGGAGGTAAGAGCAAAAGGAATGGATTTACTATGCATGGGTTTTGAGCTAGGCATTGGGTCCTGCACTTTAATATGATGTCTCTAATCCAAGAGCAATCTCTATTTGAACCAGTCGTAGAAGGGAGGGTAACTAGTACTTACTGAGCAGCAAGCATTGTACTGGCCTTTATTGCTCTTTCACGGAGAGGAAATGGAGGCTCAGAAAAGAGGCTCCAAAAAAATGGAGTTGTCTGAGGTTCCACAACTGGTCAGTGATGTCTATTTTCCATCTTTTTTTGGGGAGAGACCCTGTTTGGGAGTTGTAGGTGGTGACAGTGGAAAGGGTCACTTTCTGGAGTCCAAAGAATTAACGAAAGAGGGTGAGCAGGCTGTTTGCATGGGAATTCACGTGAGCACCTGGGACTGCTGCATGAGAGGCAGCCTTTTGCCCTCTGGAGATCTCTCCCATTTTCTCAGGTTTCCTCTCGCTCTCTGCCACAGGAACCATCATTGTTCTGGAGCTGGGGGAGGTGAGCTTCCAGTCCCACCTCCTGGCAGGTAAAGGAGGTCACCCTATCTCACTGCTCCTGAGGGCACTATGTTCCTGGGAACACACGGAAACCCTGATTCCATTCTCCCATGGCATCACTGATAGACACATTTATTACCAGTAGAATGCAGTGTCAGATTTATGCTCACTGGGTTCCATTCTCCCATGGCATCACTGATAGACACATTTATTACCGTAGAATGCAGTGTCAGATTTATGCTCACTGGGTTCACACCATCTGAGGTGTTCAGATGCTACCTGGATGTTTGTAGCCACTGATTCCATTTGCTAGAAATACACCCTGTATCATCTGAACACTGAAACCTTTCTTACCTTTGTTCCCTTCAGTGGCAGAGCTAGGGTACCTTAATCTACAGGGTAGTAGTGTAAAAGGATTACTGTCTAACCTGGACCTGTGCTTGATTACTTGCTGAGTTCATTTGATTACATAACATATTCTCACTTGTTCCTTGATGTTGTGATAGGCTGGGGCTTCTAAAAGAGTAGGATGGAAGCTGGACAGAAAGGATAGCCTTTTTTCATGCTCTCATTCCTTCCTCTGGGGTCTGTTGGAGATCAGGGATGGGGAGGAAGGAAGACAGCCTGCAGAGACATAGTACATAGCCCTACTCTTCCTTCTTCCCATGGGTTCAGAAGAGTGGAAGGTGGGGCTCTGAGCAGTAGGATGTATATCATGTGTATCATGGTTTCCCAATGCTGGGACATTGTCTGGCCCTTAAATATTTCCATATGTTGGTTTCTTTTGCCTCGAAGTTTAGAAAAATATATCTGCAGACTCATGGAGGTGTCAGCTGCATTCTCTGAGAGCAGCTACTCTCTTCTGAGAGACTCCTCCCCTCTTTCATAGGATAGGGCCTGTGCCAGTGCTAGGAAAATCAGCACTTGTATTAGGGTGAGCAGGCAAGGTACCTGGAGTGCAAGCTTTAAGATGGTGTTCATTCTCAAGGATGTGGAAGTACAGGGTTGGCACAGATAATTTCGTCCTAAAATTTTGTGCCCTGGGGGCTTTGCTTGCCTCCCTCTAGTCTCAGCCTTGCTAGAAATTTGTATATCACAGAAGTGACCCTCAGAAAACACATACATTTCATTAGTACAGAGAGAGAGCCCACAGCACTTTACCCCTTTGACAAAGTGGGCCTATTCTGTTGTCATTGGTATGGAAAATAAACTGTAATCAGCTGTCTCGGGTCTGATTTGAACATATTAGTTTTCCTGAGGGACATGTCAGCAGGTACAACCCACATGCCAGGGACTAAGGAGATAACAGCAATGATGCTAATTTGAAAATACTTCTGTGGCACTTAGCAGGGTGTGATTTTAATTCATTTTTTGTCCCTTGGTAATCATAAAATGCTTTCAGCCTGTGAATATCCATTTTTGACCAGCCTGCTCATACTTCATCTGGGGACCACATTTAATGGCCATGGTGATGATGGGGTTCACAGGGGAATTGTGTAAGTTACAGATATTTGCTTTGTGGAGAGAAACATTTCCACTGATACTAATTCACATGGCTGTTCTCTGCAAGGGACTTTAGATCTGAATGCTTGCCTGTATGCAAGTATTGTTTGTGCACACATGCACACACCGAGCTAATACTTGCCTAGCCACTCTGAGTTTGATTCAAAGTTTTATTAAAATTGTTTTATTTAATTCTTGGAATAATTCTATGAATTTTACTGAAGCCCCTTGGTGCTATGGAAAAAATATAATCTATGCTGGATTGCTTGAATTCCATCTTTTCCACTTAACTAGTTGTGTGACCTGGGGCAAGTTATATAATCTCTGAGCCTCAGTTTCCTCAGCAGTAAAATAGGGATAATCATGCCTAAGGTCCGGCTACTGGGGAGATTAAATGAGCAAGGCACAAACAGCACCGGGTACCTAGTGGGAACTCAGTGGGTGTTGGTTCTTTCTTTCCCCTGTTCCAGACTGGGGCCAGCACTCTTTTTTCTATATTCTGGTCGTCTCTGTCTTGACAGTCACTCTAGTTTTGAGGAACTGATGATGTAATGGTTCTCCCACAGGCCCAAGTATGGCAGGGTGATCCCTCTTAGCTGGAAATCTGCTCAGTTTGCAAGTAACCCAGGGTAAAGGGTATTCACTGAGATTTTTAGATGGAGGTCTGGGGGGTTGGGAGGTGGGGTGGGCTGGGGCAGGGCACTCCTCCAAGTTACCCTCCTGGGCTGCCTCTCTCCCTCCCTCCAGCTGGTGCCTGTGTCAGACTCACCCAGAAGAGAGGCAAATTGGCTGCCTCCTGCAGGCCTCTTAATGATCCCTGGTGGCTCTCCACTCTGAGTGGACAGTCTCTATTTTTCTTTTCTTTTTTCCCACCTCTTTGCTTCCATCCTCTCTGCTCTTTACCTGGCTTCAGGGACCTTCCGGCTGCTTCTCAAAAGTCAAAAGTCCCGACTTCCCGTGGCAGCCCTGCAGCCACCAGGACTTGAGAACATGAGGAGTTAGTTCTGTGTTCCTTTTGTTTTCGTTGCCTCCCTTGGGGCCAGGAGACACTGTCTGGTTTGCCGAGTCCAGAGGAGACACTGGAGATTTTATTTTCTAACCAAAGCAGTGTCAAATGGTGGGACTCCCCCAGCACTGTCTCAGGTCCATTAGGGATTTATTGTTTAGATTGAAAGAGCTTCCCACATTCCTCAAGCAGACCCAGTCCTAGCTCTGGGATGACTGGATAAAGAGTCGGAGGATCAGATTATGTGTCCTGGGTCTGTGGTTCACTGGCTTGGAACAGCCATGTAGCCTGGTTGAACCTCAGTTTTCCTCACATGTTAAATGGGAAGGATAGCAACAAACTGACAGGATTTTTATGAATAAAGAAAGCAGGTAATGGCTTTCACACTGAAGAACAGGAAGACATTAATATTATGGACTATTGCAAGTTCTCTCAATTCTCATGCTTAGAGGGTGAATTTTGGTCAGACATTTCTGGGCCACACTCTCTTGGATGCCCCCCTTCTTTCCTCCCTACAGGAGTTCCAAGGGAGATCATAGGATCACCTGCTGTATTCAGTGGGAATGGGAAGATCTGACCACAGACACATGTCTCTCTCATTCTAGAAGCCCTCCAGCTGCTTTTGGGGAATTACTAGGCAGAGGCTCTTAAAGGTTCTTATTAATTAATTTGCCCAGTGACAAAAGTGCTGCAGCATGCGAGTTAATATTACTGTTCCAGACAGGTAAAAGCCTGGCTCTTAGGGGTGGAGAATTGAGCAACATCTCCTCTCTCCTTCATGCCACCATCCCATGTTCCCTCCTGGCCTCTCTGCGCACACCATCTTCCTTTCAGTCTCCCTTCTTTCTCTCTAATGATCACAGCTGCTCCTGACGTCCTTAGGGAGAATGGAGGAAGTAGGCTCCTTTGCTGCCAAATCCAACCTCTGGGTCATTTATTACTTCAGAAGATACTTTGCTATTAAAGCGCAAAGGCTCATGTTTTCCTTTTCTTTACGGAACAAATTCCATCATAGTCACGGCTACACAATTAGGTGTACGGGAGCAGAGCGAACACCTGACAAGACCGCCCCTCATTTAGGGGGAGTTCTGACAGATGCCAGTGATTTGCTTCTTGAAGCAGCAGATGGTGCACTGTTGGGATGTGCCTCTCTCTCCCTCCTACCTGCCCTCTCTCCCTCCCTCCTACCCTCCCTCCATCTTTCCTTTCATTCTTTCCTTTCTCCCTCTCTCCTACCCTCCCTCCCTCTTTCCTTTCATTCTTTCCTCTCTCCCTTCTTTCCTTCTCTCCCTCCCTCCTACTCTCCCTCTCTCTTTCCTTTCATTCTTTCCTCTCTCCCTTCTTTCCTTCTCTCCCTCCTCCTACTCCTTCCTGCCAGCAGACATTTCTCCTAAGCATTAGAAATAGAAAAATTTTTGGAAAAATGTAAATAAAGAACAAGAGGGGATATCCTTTTTGCCCCATAAGCATAAAATGACTTTTTAAAAAAAAATATTTTATTTATTTATTTATTTATTGGACAGACAGAGATCACAAGGAGGCAGAGAGGCAGGCAGAGAGAGGAGGAGGAAGCAGGCTCCCTGCAGAGCAGAGAACCCAATGTGGGGCTCGATCCCAGGACCCTGAGATCATGACCTGAGCTGAAGGCAGAGGCTTAACCCACTGAGCCACCCAGGCACCCCAAGCATAAAATGACTTAAATAAGGGTTTCTTTGAAAGACAACGCGAGGTCATTCATTATTTAGATTTTATATAGCACTGAATTAAAACGATTAGAATACTGGGGACAATCACCATTTTTCTTCATCGTATGAAGTGTGTCCTCAAAGTAGAACAGTTATTTGTCACACTCTTTTCATTTATTCTTCAAGAGTGTTAGAATTAATTTTTATCATTGGGCACAGAGCTCACTAGCATGGCCAAAGAAGCAAAGAAATAACTGGCGTACTTCCCAGGGGGCTGTTTCCAGACCCCACCTTGACCTCTCTGAGGCTTCCATGGCTGCTCTATGCCCTTAATGACTGGTCATCCAGGGATGGGTCAATCAAGTCTCACGCTGTCATGGGGGTAAAAGGACAAGCCGAGAAGCCATTTGTATCATTTTACAGAAAACAGGGTTAAAGATGGCAAAGTATGAGCGCTTCTTAAAGACAGCTCAGGGGAACATTAGGGCCCATAAGTATCTGGCTTAGCTTATGCCTTGTGACCTCACAGGATACTATCCCTTCTTTCTACCACAGAGCCCTGTTCCACTAAACATTCTGTTTAAGGTAATTAACATGGGTCTTGTATTTTTCATCTACCTTTCCCCTATGCATCACTTTATTCCTGCATTCATGTAGCTCCTGACCGTTTCTTAGCTTCTGCATTTCTAGGACCAGTTGATGGATGGGACTTCTCTGGTTCTGATCTTTGGTACTTCTAGGACTGGCTTGTCCTGTGGGTCGGCCTCATGTTGATGGTTCTGATCACAAGTGGGTGGTCCAGCCTTCCCTGGTTTCCTTGGTGAGCGGGTGTCTTTAGTGTTACCCACTGCATTTTTTTTTCCCTATAGTGACTGAAGACCTGCTTATGGTATCATTCATAAAGGATTCTAGCAGTGAGCAATAGTGAGCTGGATGACTGCTCTTCCATATTCCAGTTTTCTGTCCACTCTTGTTGCATTTATGTCATACAGGCTCCTGAAATTTAGGGGTTTGTGATTTTCTACTCGTGTCATTTTGCCCAATAAGATTTGCTAAGTCAGATCTAACTAACAAGATCTTAAACTCAACCAAAATCATAATCTATTCCAATTTGTGCCTTTCTCCTGTGGTTTTGCAAGGGGCTCTTAATGAATAAGTGAGGTGTTTGTAAATCCGAATTCTCTCATTGCAGATGTGAAAAGCCATAATTTGTATTAACGGAGCTACCTTTCCTCACTTGTCTTGGCCTGGAGTGAAGGGGCTCTGCTGTGATTTATTACCTAACTGCAAAACCTTTGATAAGTGGCTACCAAATAGTTCCTCATTACTCACAACTCTTCCTATTCCTTAAACTAAAGTCCTCCCCGAACCTCACGCAAGCCACTTATGTTCCAGGGGAAATTAATCAGGGATATCTTCGCTAAACTATTTTGGCATTAAAAAAAAATATCATAAATGAGAGAGGAGAAAATCTTGTTTGCTAAAGGGCTGCTGGGTGAACTGCCTCTTGGCCTTTTGATAGCATCTTTGAAATGGAAATGGCCAGCTGCCTGACCTTCTGTTCAGTGACCCTTTTTGTACAAAGTCAAATTGCAGCCGCCTCACAGCAGCATTTCACCTATGGACACAAACAGGATTTCCATTTTTTCCTAACCTTTTTTTTCCTGGTGCATTTGTTACCATGAACATTTTTTTACTATTCACATAAAAGACATCATGGTTAAAAAAAGGAAGCCTTTTGCCTCAAAAGGATTGTAACTCATAATGATTTCAAAATACTAGGGAAGTGTCTGTCTTTAATTCTTCTCTCTATCTGAGCCTTTACATGTATTGTAATGTGAAAAGGCCAGTGAAAAGACTATATTCCAAAACAGTTTGAGGTTGTTAATGTTACTCTTTTCTTGCATTTGAAGAAAAAAAAATAGTGTCAATTGTATTAAAAAGGAGGAAAATTATCTCCACTTTATCTTGAACAAAAAGGAAAAAGGAAAGTTAATTCTGTTTATGTAGACTATGGTGAATCTAAGAAATAAATACCTTTGCCTGCTTTCTGTGCTGCAATGCTGAATTGGAATTAGGAGTCCGTTTTAAAAAGAAACTAGATCCTGGCTACACTGTCTCTTTGGATTGTGTTGAAGTCTGTGGCTGAAGAAACTATGAGGGGGACAAGGAGGGAGTTCTCTGATTCCTTCTCCATACTCCCCCCTTCCTTCTCCTCCTAGAGGCTTTTTTTCTGCTTTAACCAGGTAGTGCAGATCTTCTGCGTATCAACACATTCTTGGGCTTGGAGTAGGCTCAGGATCCATGCCCTGGGCAAGTTGCTGGTATCTGGGGGCTGTTCTGCCTTAGACACCTCCACCAGCAGCACCCCTCTGTGCTCCTCTTTTGCTGGTGTGGGAGAGACCTGCCTTATACCCACTGAAGGCATGTGGGTGCCTATTCTTCATGGGGAGGGTGGGCAGAGGCTCACTCAGTGGCAAGAGGAAAGCCTTTTCTGGGCTGGTCAGGGAGCTGAAGAAACAGAGCAGGACTCAAAGGGTTTTTTGATGGTGATAGTGAGGTTGTGATTCAGCAAATATTTATTAGGCTCCTACTGTGAGCCTGACCCATTAGCTAATTCAAACCAGGAATAGCCCTGGGAGGTCTCATCCAGAGAGTGAAAGGAGCAGATTCTGGAGACAGACAGTCCTTGTTTTGGATCCTGGCTACTTACTAGCTGTATGACGGCACACAAATTATTTAATGTCTTGAAGTCTCAGTGGATCATCAGTAAACTGAAGGCTAGTACTTGTCTCATGGGGCTGATGTGAAGATTGGATGGAATGATGTAGGTGAAATTGCCAAGCCCAGAGCCTGGTACATAGCAAGCACTCAGCAAATATTTCCTTCCTTTTCCTTCCTGCTTAACAGACAAGGAAATGCAGGAAGTTGTCAGATTGGATTTGAATGCAGGTTTGTTTCTTTGTTTTTTAAACTTTTTTCTTAAGATTTTATTTATTTATTTGACAGACAGAGATCACAAGTAGGCAGAGAGGCAGGAGGGGGTGGGGGGGAGCAGGCTCCCCGCTGAAGAGGGGGCGATGAGAGGTACCATCCCAGGATCCTGAGATCATGACCTGAGCCCCCAAGATCATGACCTGAGCTGAAGGCAGAGGCTTAACCCACTGAGCCACCCAGGCGCCTGTTTTTTAAACTTTTTTTTTTTTTTTTAAAGATTTTATTTATTTATTTGTCAGAGAGAGAGTGAGCACAGGCATACACAGAGGGAGAAGCAGGCTCCCTGCCGAGCAAGGAGCCCGATGTGGGACTCGATCCCAGGACGCTGAGATCATGACCTGAGCCGAAGGTAGCTGCTTAACCAACTGAGTCACCCAGGCGCCCCTCGTTTTTTAAACTTTTTAATACTCCCTGTCTACATGGGCCCATGGATGATAGCTGCTCCCTGTGAAATTTTCTTCAAGACTTGAGTTTCAAATAAGTGTCTTCTGCTTTGTTCCTGGCCGAAACTGGGCAAATAATGGTTACAGACACACAGACCGAAGGAAAAAGTGAGAGCGTTCTGTTGTGTCACCCATTTCTTGTGGGGACTGTTTCTCTATACCATATCAAGTTCACACCCTGTCAAAAAAAGAATATTAAAAAAATCCCTCAAACAAAGCATACTACAGAAAACTGAAAAATGTTCCTTCTCCCCTACTAGTTCTTAGTCCTTTTACCTTGATACAATACTTAATCATTTACAAACAACGTGTCATTTACATACCTCATTTTACTGAATACGAAACTGTTTTTGCAACTCCTGTCAGAGCATAATGACTTTTTGTATTATTTTACTAACATAGCATTAGCATTTTCAGGTTTCTGCCTGGTCCCATAATTTTAATTTTCATGATCCATTTTATATTATCAAAGTTACCTGTTTAGGTCCCATATTTGAGTAGACAATCCACGTGTAGCAAGAAGGTTAAGAACACTTGCATGGGTGAACACTCCAATCTACGTTTAGTCAATTTAGATGTGGTAAAAAGTAATCCACATAGGGGGCAAAAGGAACCAGGAATCTGATGTTTGTGCAACTTGTAATGGCAAGTTTAAGGTTTGGAAAGCTTCAGTTGATCTTTTCCCTTTGTTCTTCTCTTTTATTCAGCTTTTTTTTTTTTTTTTTTTTTTTTTTTTTTTTTTTTTTTTTTTTTTTTTTTTTTTTTTTTTTTTTTTTTTTTTTTTTTTTTTTTTTTTAAGCTGATTCCAGGCAGAACAGCAATAAAGACTCCTTGCCTACTGCGGTTCATCACTACTGCCTAGTGCCAGAAGTCCTGTTTTCATCCGATAACCAGATATCAAAGGGGCTCAAATACGTTGGGCTGTTCCTGAGAGAGATCTGACCTTTCATAGGCCTCACTGCACTGAATCTATGACCCTCATGAGACAGGGCCATTGTTACTTGGGGAACACAATCTTCCTGATCCCATGCATGTTCCTTGCAGAAAGCAGGTAAGAGTCACACCTTTTGTGTGCTCTTGCTCTGTGTTAAAATCAAATCCCTATGGTGACTTGAGCCTCTGTACCTCTGACCTCATGATGGCAAATCATTTGATGAAAGCAGATTCTTGTTTGGGTCTTCGGCAGCTACCTTTAGAAAGCTGGAAAATGATTTTGAATTTCCACAGATATGACTGAATTTTCAAAACTCAGTTTTTCACCCGGATAGTCAAGCCATTTACCCAGTCCTTGGATTAACAAAGGCCTGAGTTTATAACAGGATTTCTTTTTAGCCCTATATCTAATACTTGGTAGTTTTTCAGTTTTTGCATGGTACTTGGTACTTTGATACTTGGTAGGTTCAATTATTTGTTGAATGAGTGAATGAAAATAGAAATCTGGACAGGAGTTAAATTCATGGATTTGCTAATAGCTCTAACATGTACTCATTGTCATAATTGTAGACTTAGAAATTTAAAAAAACCCAGAAATGCTGAAAATTTGGGGGGAATATGTGAATTTAGGTCCCTGCCCTGCAACTAATGCCTTTTATAATCTTGAACAAATAGAGTCACCTTGAAAGTCCTCAGTTTTCAAGTCTGTAAAATGAGGTCGGCAGAGTGTTAGTGGGCAGGGCAACTATCTAGGTGTTTTTTTCTCTGAGGCCAGCACCCTCTCTATCCAACTTTTTGTATCTTAACACATCTCTACATTGCTATGCAGTGGCATTGGATGATCTCTGTGTCTCCTCCTAGAGCTAATCTATGATTTCAGGATTCAGTTACTTAGCATCCAGAGTGTTCTTGGCAAAAGCAGCAAGGGCAAGTATTCATAGTGTAGGTAGGCATTTGGGTAGACATCAGCCCCACTGTGGGTGTCAGACATTCAGGCCAGGCTTAGAGAATCAGCTGGTTTTTTCCAATCTTGGAGATCTTGGGTCGGAGACTTTTAGAACTATGTGAGAGTTTTATGCATTGTTTCAATGTGCCAGCAAGACTGATTTAGACTCCATTATTTCTTCTTTTATTTGTATCCTTATTGTGTGTCCTTCTGCTTATTTAACACTTTTACTTGGATCTGCAAATCTTTTGCCACAAAAATACAAAACAAAATATCTGGTCTTTTTCTGATGGTCACTGCCTTAGTGAATGCTACTACCATCTATTGGGAAAGCTAAGTGAAGACCCCTGGACCCCAGATCTCCTTGATCTCTCCCTAATGCATCACCAAGTTCTCCCTATTTTCTTTCCTCCTTTTCTTCCCCTGGCCTGTTTGGATATTTTATTTTTATATTTTTGTATTTTTAAAAAATTAAAATATTTTTTAATTGAAGTAATTAGCATACAGTGTTATATTATTTTCAGATATACGATATAATGACTCAACAATTCTATACATTACTCAGTGCTCATCAAGATGTGTACACTTAATCCCCTTTATCTATTTCACTAATTCCTCTACCCACTTCCCCTCTCCGGCAACTGCCAGTTTGTTCTCCATATTTAAAAGTCTGTTTGTTTGTTTGTTTTTGGTCTCTTTTTCCCTTTGATTGTTTGTTTTATTTCTTAAAGTCCGTATAAGAGTGGAATAATATGGTATTTGTCTTTCTGTGACTGACTTATTTCATTTAGCATTATACCCTCTAGATTAATTCATGATGTTGCAAATGGCAAGATCTCATTCTTTTTTTGTGGCTGGGTAATATTCTATTTGATCTATTTCTCTGCCTATCTATCTCACATCTTCTTTATCCATTCATCTATGGATGGACACTTGGATTGCTTCTATATCTTGGCTATTGTAAATAATGCTACAGTAAACATTGGGGTACATATATCTCTTCAAATTAGTGCTTTCATATTCTTTGGGTAGATATCCAGTAGTGGAATTACTGGATCATATGGAAATTCTATTTTTAATTTTTTGAGGAGCCTCCATACAGTTTTTCAAAGTGGCTGTACCAGTTTGCATTCCCAGTAATAGTGCACAGGTTTCCTTTTTCTCCACAACCTTGGTAACCCTTGTTGCCTGTGTTTTGATTTAAACCATTCTGAGAAGTATAACGTATATCTCATTGTGGTTTTGATCTGCATTTCCCATGCAAATGCTATAATGCACAGTGTAATAGTGCTCATTTTATTTTTTTTAAAATCAGCAGACAGATTGGAAAAGTCAGGAGCAGAACCCAAGTAAGGGGTAGAGAATCTTAGATTGCTAGGCTTTTGAAGGGTGCCAAACAAGAGTTCTTCCTGGAATGGTTCCCATCCCCGACTTTTTTTTTTTTTTTAAATTTTATCTATTTGAGAGACTGCAAGAGAGCATAAGCAGATGGTGGAGCAGAGGGAGAAGAGAAGCAGACTCCCCAATTAGTGGGGAGCCCAACTCCAGGGACTTGGTCCTAGGATCTTGGGATCATGACCTGAGTTGAAGGCAGATGCCAAACTGACTGAGCCACTCAGGCGCCCCTGGAATGGTCTATTTACAAACTCCTTTATCTTCCTTTCCATCAAGGAGTTTTGATTGGCACAAACTGTGTGCTCTTATAGCAGGAGACCAGGACTGGCAGATGTAGGAGATGGAGATGGGGGCTTGCTCCAGGGCTTTCTCAGGCACACACTTCTAAAATATCTTTCAATATAGCACACTGGAAAACTAACCAACTAACTTTTATTTATTTATTTATTTTTAATTTTTTTATTTTTTATAAACATATAATGTAGTTTTATCCCCAGGGGTACATGTCTGTGAATTGCCAGGTTTACACACTTCACAGCACTAACCATAGCACATACCCTCCCCAATGTCCATTACCCAACCCCCCTTTCCAGACGCCTCTCCCCCCAGCAACCCTCAGTTTGTTTTGTGAGATTAAAAGTCAGTTATGGTTTGTCTCCCTCCCGATCCCATCTTGTTTCTTTTCTTCTTTTCCTACCCCCAACCCCCCATGTTGCATCTCCCCTTCCTCATATCAGGGAGATCATATGATAGTTGTCTTTCTCCGATTGACTTATTTCACTAAGCATGATACCCTCTAGTTCCATCCATGTCGTTGCAAATGGCAAGATTTCATTTCTTTTGATGGCTGCATAGTATTCCATTGTGTATATATGCCACATCTTCTTTTTCCATTCATCTGTTGATGAACATCTAGGTTTTTTCCATAGTTCGGCTATTGTGGACATTGCTGCTATAAACATTCGGGTGCACGTGCCCCTTCGGATCACTACATTTGTATCTGTAGGGTCAATACCCAGTAGTGCGATTGCTGGGTCGTAGGGTAGCTCTATTTTCAACTTTTTGAGGAACCTCCATTTACCCCGGTTTAGCCTCTGGAGCGATGTCCCTCCGTGGAGCAGACTTTTAAAAGTCCCAATTTGGTGCTCCATTGCTCCGCCGCTTGCCGGGATCCGGCCCCTCCCCCGCGGTCTCTCCTCCCGTCACTTTCGATTCACTTCTCCGCTGGTCCTACCTTTCAGAAAGTGGTCGATTTTCTGTTTCCAGAATTGCTGTTCTTCCTCTCTTCGATCTCCCATTGGATTTGTAGGTGTTTGCAATGGTCTGATAAGCTATCTAGCTGATCTCTTGCTACCCAATGTAGTCTCAGCTGCTACTTCTCCGCCATCTTGACTCCTCCACGCCAACTAACTTTTAGTTGCAAGATTATAGCAAGATTATAGAAAGGTGAGGATAGAAGGTTATGTGGGGGTGAATCACATTTTCCCACATTTCAAGATTAGGTGTCTAGCTTTTAGTCATTTTCTTTCCAATCCACTTGGCTGGCATTTCGTTGAGGATGGAATTTATCTTATACATCTCTGTAACGGCTGTACCTATAGTAACCAACACAGGGCTGGCTCCCAGCATTTTATGATGGTTAGGTCCATTTTACTTATGGAAGATCCCAACTCTCCCAAGGCAAAAGGCTTTGACTTATTCTTCATCTAATGTGTTCTTTTCTTTGCCCTTGTGTGTTCCCCATGGTCTAACACTGGCTATTCATGCTGGAGGTTTAGGCAACTTTCTTGCTGCTATAGTTAAGAGCTTTCTTTCTTCTTGGGCAGGAGGCTGCACCAAGGCCATACAAACACATTCAGTTTACCTCATTTCTGAGAAGGCATGTGCAAGTGGATCCTTGACCCTGACCATGGTTCTTGCTTCCTGATATCCACAAGAAAGGGATAGATGTTGCAGCATTTTATTATTCTGGTTCAAGATTCAGGGTTTGAATCTGGGCTCTTGTTTATCTCTTTAAATCCCTTGTGCTTCCACATTACTATGCAACTTCTAGTCAGTATCTTGCTCTTGGACCCTAAATGTTGGTGTGCTCCTGGGCTGTGTTCGGATTTCTTCTCTTTGCTTTGCTGTCTACTCTAATTGGTTACCTCATCTAGTTCCATGGCATTTGATGCCATGTATAAATGGGTGATTTCTAATTTGGTATCTCTAGCCCTAAGAATGCCCCCAAGTCTTAGATGTTTACATTTAAGTCATGCTCAACATTTCCATCCAAGTGTCCAGTGTAACCTTTCAGACTTAAAATGTCCAGAGCAGAGACTTTGATTTTACTCCAAGTCTGTTTCTTCCTTACTCTTCTTTTCCTAGCATCATCAGGTCATAGATAGTTTTTCCTTCACATTTCACATCTAGTCCATCAACAAGTCTGTCAGTTCTACCTTCAAAATATAGTCCAATGTTGACTCTGTCTCACTATTCACTGCCATCTTAGTCCTGGCTTCCTTTATCTCTTATCTAAATTAACAATAGCCTCTTCACTGATTTCCCTTTCTATTACATACATTGGTCTATATTTTATTTTCTATATATCTGCCTGATGATTTTTTAAAAATAGACTTTGCTTTATAGAGCATTTTTAAGTCCACAGCAAAACTGAGAGAAAGCGACAGAGATTTTCCATATACCTCTTGCTCCACACATGTATAGCCTTCTCTATTATCAACATCCTCCACCAGAATGGTATATTTGTTACCTCTGATGAACATACATCGACACATCATTATAACTCAAATTCCAAAGTTTACATTGGGGCTCACTCTTGGTATTGTATATTCTATGGGTTTGAACCAATACATAATAACATGTATTTACCACTACAATATACAAAGTATACAGTTTCACTGTTCTAAAAATTCTCTGTGCTCTGCCTATTTGTCCCTTCCTTTCCCCAACCTTTGCTAATCACTTATCTTTTTACTGTCTCCATAGTTTTGTCTTTTTAAGAATGTCATAATAGCCAAAACTATATACTCTGTAACCTTTTCGGATTAGCATTTATGTTTCTTCCAAGTTCTTTCATGGCTTGATAGCTCATTTCTTTTTATTGCTGAATAACATTCCATTGTCTGGATGTATCACAGTTCATTTATCCATTTACTTACTGAAGGACATCTTGGTTGCTTCCAAGTTTTGGCCATTATGAATAAAGCTTCTATAAAGATCTGTGTGCAGGTTTTTGTATGGACAGAAGTTTTCAGTTCTTTGTGTAAATACCAAGGAGCATGATTGCTGGATCATATGATGAGTGTGTTAATTTTGTAATGAACTGCCAAACTGTCTTCCAAAGTGCCTGTGCCATTTTGCATTCCCATTAACAATGAATGACAGTTCCTATTGTTTCACACAGAATGATCTTTAAGAAATGTAATAAAATCATGTCGCTTTTATACTTAAGATTCTGCAAGTGGATTCCTGTCACACTCAGGGTGAAACCCAAATTCTGGCCTTAAAAATATGGTTCTTTTCTACTTCTTTAAACTTTCTTATTCCTTATTTGCCGTACTCCAATGATACCAGTCTTCTCTTAGTCCCTGAAGTACACTAAGTTCATTCTTGTCTCAGAAGTTTTCACCTGCTATGCCCTTTCCCTGACATACTTTTGAAAGAAAAATGCCAAACCCACCATCTCTCTCTTCCCTCTTTTCTTCATGGCACTCATTTTTACTTCAAACTATAGCATATATTGATCCGCTTACTTGTTTATTGTCTTTCTCCTCCATTACAGAGTAAGCTCCGTGAGGGTTTAATTGCTTTTTCTTTTTTCTTGTGGTCAAAATGTCTTTAAGGTCCAGTTGAGCTAAAGGGTAAGAGAAGCTCTGAGATCTAAAACAGATTTTTTTTGGTTCTTTTAAAGATTTTATTCATTCATTTGTCAGAGAGAGAGAGAGAGAGTGAGCACAGGCAGACAAAGTGGCCAGCAGAGGCAGAGGGAGAAGCAGGCTCCCCGCCGAGCAAGGAGCCCAATGCGGGACTCGACCCCAGGACGCTGGGATCATGACCTGAGCCGAAGGCAGCCGCCCAACCACCCGAGCCACCCAGGCATCCCTCTAAAACAGATTTTAAGTGTGGTGCTGAAGTCATTCAAAGCTGAGGAAAGACAGCTGTGAATTGGAATTTTATAAAGGAAGGGGGTGTATTTGGGCTAGAAGGTAGGTAGATTTAATATATGATCTAAGAATAGGTAGGTAGCCTTTATTGGTTCTTAAAAAAGGAATGGCCTGGGGCGCCTGGGTGGCTCAGTGGGTTAAAGCCTCTGCCTTCGGCTCAGGTCATGATCCTGGCGTCCTGGGATGGAGCCCCACATTGGGCTCTCTGCTCAGCAGGGAGCCTGCTTCATCCTCTCTCTCTGCCTGCCTCTCTGCCTCCTTGTGATCTCTGTCTGTAAGATAAGTAAATAAAATCTTAAAAAAAAAAAAAAAAGGAATGGCCTACTGAAGATATACTCTCTGGGAGGTTATCTGTAGACTCCCTACCAGAATTGAGATCCCTGACCAGATTTGAAATGACTTTGGGATAGAGCTGTGCTTTTTTCGCTTTGTGTTTAAGCACAGTTTTTAGTATATGCTAGATGCTGGAAGATTACTTATTGGAGGAAACTGGGGAGAAGTTGAGCCTGAAGGATTAAGAGGCAGAAGCCCACCAAGGATTGTCTCTTGTATTGGCTTCCGCACACTGTCTCATTGTGAGGTAGGTATCTCCAGGGTCCTCACTGGCTGGGAGGAAACTGAAGGGTGGTGGGTTCACATCTCCAATCCTGTAATTGCAGCCTGGACTTGAATCTGGAGCGTCTTGCATTCCACGAGGGCTTGATGCAATAGGACCTGGTCTTATAGCCAACACACAAGCTCAGCATATAGACACACTTATATGCCAGCCCCCTTCCTGAGATCATAATTACAGCATAATTCAATCTGGAGTTTCCTCTCATAAGGAATTCGTTTTCTCTTTGATAGCCGACTAGACTCAAACAGTGAAATCTAGCCATCAAGAGCTTGATTGAATGACCCACCTGGAGTTGTTTATACTTCATTAATGCTTTTCATAAATCATGAGTTTGACAGGTTACTGGCATGGACTTTCCAAATCTCATAATTGTGTTTTGTTGTTCCCTTGCTTCATCAGTTTCCTTTCAGAGGCTGACAGCTTAGCAGATGTTACGAGAACTACCAGCTACTGCAATGACCACTTCTGGTATGAGCACCTCCTGTATGCCCAGGGCTGCTGTAGGAGTCTGAACATTTGGCCTGTATGCAGTCTTGGCTCTGCCACATATTAGCTGATGACCTTAACAGATTTCTGCTGTTATATGTATATGTATACATACAAAGTATATGTATACACGCAAAGTATATGTATATGCACAAAGTATATGTCTACACACACACACGTGTGTGTGTGTGTGTGTGTGTGTGTGTGTGTGATGGTAACTATTTTGTAAGGCAGGTATTATGATAACATGAGATAACATGGGTTAAGAATTTGGTGTAATGTCTGACACATAGTAGTTGCTGAATAAATGCTGGTGATTATGGTTGTACTATTAGTAAGCCCCAAGAAGATTTGAGCATCCAGAGGCTGAAGAGATTGCAAGTGACTGGCCCCTAAGTTTTAGAGTAACAGCTATTATTACTCTTATGTTTGTCTATAATAGGTAAGTTTGGGGGAAGACAAAGAACTTCATTTGATCAAGGTCATTATCTGAATTCTTTCTCTTCCTTGGGTAGGAAGTCTCCCCAAGATTATGGGTTCTAATGGAGGTGTGCAGAGGAGTCGTGTTTCCTACCATTAGATTATAACCTTTATGAAGGCTTGTTTATATATTCTCAGAACCTACCACAGTGGCACTCAACAAATCAACAGACTTTTAATAACTGTTGGATGGATAAATGAATAGAGAAATAAGGCAAAAATAGAAGATCATTCCATTGTTTACATTATGTGTTACTATATATATTTGTAAGTGTATAATTTGCTGATTAGAAGAGTAATACATGCTGCCTATAAAAAATTAAACAATTGAGATGCCTGGGTGGCTCAGTTGGTTAAGCAGCTGCCTTCGGCTCAGGTCATGATCCCAGTGTTCTGGGATCGAGTCCCGCATCGGGCTCCTTGCTCAGCGAGGAGTCTGCTTCTCCCTCTGCCTCTGCCTGCCACTCTGTCTGCCTGTGCTCACTCTCTCTGACAAATAAATAAATAAAAAAAATCTAAGAAAAAAATCAAACAAGATATATAAAGAAAACAACTAAGATATATAAAGAAAAATATTCCCTTGAAATTCCACCTCTACAGATACTATTGTTAAGGATTTTGGAGTGCCTGGGTGGCTCAGTTGGTTAAGCATCTGCCTTCTGCTCAGGTCATAGTCCTGGGGTCCTGGGATGGAGCCCCACATTGGGCTCCTTGCTCAGTGGGAAATCTGCTTCTCCCTCTCCCTCTGTCTCTTGCCCTGCTTGTGCTCTCTCTGTCTCTCTCTCAAATAAATAAATAAAATATTAAAAAAGGATTTTTCATCTTTTCTCCCTGATTTAAAAAATAGGTTCATACTATTCAGTCTGTTTTGTAATTCATTTTTAAATTTAGCTGTATTTTAAGCAAAATGTTCTGAATCAGTTCATATAAATTTCTCGTATAAATTTATTTATTTCTCATATATAAGTTTCTCATGGAAATTTCTTTTTAAAGGTTGCATAGTTTCTACCATATGATTGCAACATGTAATATTTATCCGTTCCCCTCTTGGTGAAAAGTTGGATTGATTATAATTTTTCACTGTACAGTATTTCAAGAAATGTTCACATACCTATTTTGCCTTTTTGGGAAAAGAGCTCTATTAGAAAAAGATGTAGTAGTGGAAATGCTAAATGAGAGGATGTGCACATTTATAATTTTGATGTTATGTAATGTGATTTTATAGCTTTCTCTGGATTTGGAAAAGTAGTTTGTGCCAACCCTGCAGTGTCCCTACCTGGAAAACAGGATGAGCTGCTTATCTTAGCCTTCTTTCATTTATACAAAAATAAAGGCAGAAGCCCACCAAGGATTGTCTGTTGTACTGGCTGAAAGTGGGTTCCTAGGATGTTTGTAGGCTGTGGCCAAAGGAAATCCTTTTATCAGGCAGTTCATCCTCTTTGGCCAGGTAGTTTTATGGGGTACATGCTTATAAAGGGGTGAGGAATGAAGGAGTTAACCACTCAGGAGTCAAAATAAATAGACAAGAAGATGAACAAAAGAGCAAATATTTCCTATAAGGTAAGTCAGCCCGGTGTAGTAATACATTTACATAATATGTCAATATCAGAATTGGGAAATAGAAAAAATATTCCCCATTTGTGGGGCAAAATATTTATGAACTGAGCCACACCCACCCTCAGCATCCTTTCCCTGTCTGCCCTTGACCCCAGCTCAAGATTGTGAAGTTTTATGTCTGGAAGGATGAATGCTTCTGCAAAACCATTACAAATCTGAACAATGGAGAATTCCTTATTGTTGCAAAGATGGAGGGGGAGAGGAGGAAGGGCTGGAATCAGGATGGCTTTGCAGTGCTGGAAGGGATTTTCAGGGTGATTTAGTGTGGATTGATTTGCAGTTTATTCTGCAGCCATTGTTTGTAATGTGCTTTGCCAGCTCATGTACCCTGAACCTTAATTGTTCTAAATTAAACTATAGGGACCAGACAGCACACATTTCAATCAGAACGACAAAATATTGCACCAAATCCCTTAGGGATACATCAGTCCCTGCTGGGATAGGCTTGTACACAAGGAAGAGGGAGAAGGAGCTCTCAGAAAGATATTTGATTAGAGTTGAACAGACTCTGTTTTATTTATATAAAAGGTAAAGCCCCAGTGTGCCACCCCAACTTGAGTGGATGTGAATTTGAATAGCCAAAAACAACTGTCATTTATACTTGGTCATTTACCTAAATATTAAGGAAGTATAGCCCTGAACTTAATTGCCTCGTATTTTGTCCACTAATGTTGATTTTAAGACATGAGTTGAAGTGATACCTGAGTCTGGGAGAATTCTGCTTACCCTGGAAAAGCTGCAAGGAATTCTCAGCGCTTATCACATGCACAAAAGCTCAGATTTTTTTTTTTTTCTGGCAAGAGACTACTCATTTTCTTCTAATTATCCCATGTTGGGATGTGCTATTTTAAGTCATTGTGGAGCCTAGGAAATGGGTCTGGATAAGTAGCTTAGGCTGAAGCATTCCTAGCTGACTATAAGAGGGTTACATGATTATCACCTCATCACAACCTACCTCAAGTAATTCATTTTTTGGACATTTACCAATATAAAAAAATAAAGTTAATACAGCAAAAATACATCAATTCAAGTAATACCAAAATGCATAAATGAACACAAAAAGCTAATTCTACTTCCTCTATCTTCTTCAAATCCCAAAGGTATCCACTGTTGATTTTCTAGTGTCTTTTTTTGACATGTAAACATTTGATAGATAAGGAATCATTCTGAATATATCAATATCATTATTGATAGACAATCATATTCATACTGATTTATTCCTTGTGTTTTTGATTTAACAGCATAGTTTTTCAACTTAGCACATTGTTTAAGCTCCTTTCCAGAAGTAACTCTAACTTATTCTTTTTAATGGTCATATAATATTCCATCCAGTAAATGCCTAATTTATATTGTTCTTTATTGATAAGCATTTATTTATGGCTTTTGCCACTGGAATTATTTTATGATTTTATAAATATGTTTATTCATAAGACAAATTCTAGATGTGGTGTTGATGGTCAAGAATATTCATAATTATCCTGATGCTAGGTATTGTTAAATAAAGGTAAAGCAATTCACATGCCTGCTAGGAAGATCTGAGAGTGTGTAATTACCCACAAAGCCACACAATTAAGAAATAGATGCCTTTAAGGAAAAATTGAGACTTATAGAACTCTGATTATTTTGGTATCTTTATTAACCTTAGCTATTATGGTCCCTGACCCTTCGCCTCTTTACCATCTACAAGCTCCTGCCTTAGGTTTTGCCTCAGGCTGATGTTTTCATTGCTTTTAGGACCATTTTTAAATTTTGCCAATAATGGGGTCCTCCAAGGTGTTGGGCTTGGCTAGTTTTTATTTGTAATGTGACCCAAAAGTGGCCTTGATTCATTTTTGTTTCTTCCTAGGTTTTATGCAATCTCTTTTCTCCTAACTTCTTGATTTGGAACTCCTCCTGGGGTTATACACAGGTCCCTGGATGGAATCTGTGTCATCTCATTGAAATTCTCTTGAAATTGAGTTCATATTTCTATTCCCACAACTTCTGACAGAGCCAAGGGCCTTCTTTTGTCAGTTAATTTTAATTTTTACTCAGCAAGTCCTGGTTAAGAACCTACTGTGTACCAGACACAAGATCCTTTCTCTCTGGGCGATCATGGCTCATCAGAGACAGACATGCAAATAAAGTTATACCTCTGGTGAGTGCAGGACATGCTTGAGATCTTTTGCAAGGTCTTTTGGGGCCAGAAAAGGGAAAGCACTTACTCTGTTAAACCAGGCCATGGGAGGCCTCTTGAAGGAGGTGACAACTAAACTGAGGCTTAAAAGATGAACCTTGTTTATTCTCAGTAAATCCATTTCAGTTATATCCTAATGGAAGTCTTGAACATACACACGATAAGATAAGTACAGGATGGTCATTATCACATTGTTTATAATAATGAAAAATTGGAAGTGAACTAAGTGTCCACAATAGGGAAATGAATAAACGTGGTATAGTCAGATAATGGAGTAACACCTTGTTTTCAAAATAAACCAGTGAGAGATATATGTATCAGTATGGATAAATATTGAAAATATGTTGAGTAAAATGAGCAAGTTGCAGCAGGATGAATACAATAAAATGTATATCATTTTAAAAACAAAAAATAGAACCATGGGTTTAGGGATATGTGCATGTAGAATAAAAGGAAGAGGTTGTTGGTGGTAAGAATAAACACTAGGTGGTGGTTCAGTTGGTTAAGCTGCTGATTCCTGGTTTTGGGTCAGGTCATGATCTCAGGATCCTGGGATCTAGCCCAGCATTGGGCTCCACACTCAGTGGAGAGTCTGCTTAGGGATTCTCTCTCTCTCTTTTTCTCAAATAAATAAATAAATCTTAAAAAAAAAAAGAATAAATGCTAGCCTTAGTGAAGTGGTTATGTGGGCTGGTGGCATGCAGAAGAAGGGATTGGGGAGGAGGAGAAAGGGGTTTTCAAATGTTCTGCAGCATTTTACTTTTTAAAAAAGATGCAATCAAATATGGCAATATGGTCACATCCATTAGATATGAGCAGTGGGTACACTGATGTTCACTTTATTATTCTCTGTATGTTTGAAGAATTTAAAGAATAGTAAGTAGGATTTCTGTTGAAGGATAAGCCTGTTTTTTGTGTGTTTATTTTAGGAGGTAGTGCTTGGATATATTTGCCACTGTGGGTGAATATGAACAGCATTTTTAGAAATGTTTTACAAGAAGGAGGGAAGAAATATCTCTTTGGGGTAACTCCTAGTGCTTTTAAACTTTGTTTTAGAGATGCCTTGAGATCCTATGGCACTCTTTTATGAGCCATTGTTCGGGTGGGGAGGAGGGCTTTTACCAGAGGGGTATCCTTGAGGGTCTGCGACACTCTTCCTTAGCCAGAGCAGATATCATATTCTCTGTATTTGTTTGAATATTCATGTAAGATGGCCTTTGAACACAGGTTCTGAGACTCAAAAAAGAGTTTGAAAACAACTGACTAGGCAATCCCTTGCCTGGGGTGGTGATTTTCATCTTTCACCTTTTTTCTTTGCAAAAATAGTCCTCACCAAGTTTCCATGGGTATGCTTGCACTAGAGGAAATGGTTGTCTCTCTGTCCTCCTTTCTGATCTTTTTCCAGATTTGGAAATCTCTGCTTTTTCTGCTTATTCTTTGGTCTCTGAGGTCTTTTCTTAGCAGCATCTTTAGTGTCTCGATGATTTTCACAACCATGGGGTCCGTTAAGTTTGTGCCCTGGATTCATCTTGTTTTCCTTTACAGCAAAACATACAGATTTCCAGGAATCACCCTCTATTTTTTGTTTCAGAGTAATATCTTATTCTTTTTTTTAATTTAAAGATTTTATTTATTTATTTGAGAGAGAGCGAGAGCATGAGAAGTGGGAGGGTCAGAGGGAGAAGCAGACTCCCCGCTGAGCAGGGAGCCTGATGTGGGATTCGATACCGAGACTCCAGAGTCATGACCTGAGCCAAAGGCAGTCGCCTAACCAACTGAGCCACCCAGGCGTCCCAGGATAATATCTTATTCTTAATTTATAAGCAGTTCTTTTTTTAAAACTTTTTTTGGAAAATACCAAAAAAAGTACCTACATTTAATACATACATTATGATGAGTTTGGATATATGCGTATACCTGTGATACCATCATTACAACCAAGATACTAAACATATCCATCACCTCCAGAAACTTTGTGTTCCTTGTGTGTGTGTTTTGGTAAGAACCGTTAGCATGAGATCTATCTTTTTAATGTGTTTTAAACTGTGCAGCAGCCTGATTGTTAAGTAAAGGTGCCATGTTGCATGGCAGATCTGGACAGCCTCTACTTCTCACTCTCCTCTGCGTCATCTGTTTCTCTAGAGCTCTTCCTCCATCTATTCCATCTGGCCTGCAGACTGATCTCCTTGACTCTGGCCCTTTTCCTTTGTTATCTGTCAAACACTCTTCAAAAGCAATTTTCCTCTGGGACCATATTAATCATGTGGTTGTGGTCAAGACTATTAACTTGATTCAGAACTATTAGTAATTTCTCATCTTCAAAAATTTCTTTTAATAATTGCTTCTACGAGATAGGCTTTTCTGCACATTTCTCCTTCTTCCCTTGATTCCTCATTTCATCTCTTCTCTCAGCCACCTTGCTACCCACCTTTATCTAATACTCAATAATGTGGTCCACTCAACAGGCAAGTTCTTGTGTAGTCTTGACAAAGCCTTGTGAATATATTGAGGCTGCTAAACTATACTCCGATATTTGTCAAATAATTTCCCTACATACAAAAGATATTGAATTAGTAATTTAATTAAATTATTATTTGCAATTGTCCATTGTATCATGTAGATGCAGTCTATTGAGATTGTAATCTCTTTAGTGCTGGAATAGTGGCTGACTTAATAGTGCCATTTGCTTATGGGGCTTTTATAAATAATCCCAAGTCATGAGAGTAAGTGTTGTATGTGAAATCTGTAGGCTAGCAAAGTTTTATTGTTCTTGGTGAATCCTGAGAAGCAGTAAGCTCTGGGACAAATTTCTCTATAGTGGAAATTATGAATATAAAGTTTCCTTGGTGTAAGAGCTATTTGTCTTCACTTCTCCAACTGATAAAGCAAATAAATATGATTTGGCTACTTTTGAAATTTGCTAAGATTGCAGGATTCTCCATTTAGAATCACTTAGGTTACAAAGAATGCATTATGTATGCTTTCATGTTTATTGACCTTAACATATGGTGCCTGGGCTGCCTAGAATAAATCCCTTATTGTCATGACTGTTGTTTGGATTAGTAGATTAGGGATTATCAAAACTAACATGGATTTTACCAGGTACCATGTTGGATAAACTTCAAGGCTAGCATGAATTTCCTAGATGAATTAATGGTCAAAAAGTTTTTCTATAGGTATATAATGTCAGTTATGAATATATAAACCCCTGTCTCCCTCATTCCCTCCCTATCTCTATTTCTCCTAGATTAAGAGGCATAGTTGGATACTTGTTTTTTTCACACCAGTTGTAGGGGCTGTCTGGCCTAGCATGTCCTCAGAAGGAAGCATGATATGGGTATAAGGACCTTGCTTATAAATTCATTGTGGATGGATTTAGGAGCCATCAATGCATGTAGTTGTATTCAACTTAATATATCTCAACAGAGAATATTGGAGGAATTTCGAATCTAATTATATAAGCTTACATTCTCTCCAGCCCACTTGTTTATTGTTTATTAAGGTATAGTATACAAAGGTAAAACTGACCATTTTAAGTGTTTAGTTCTACAAGTTCTGGCTAATTTGTAAGTCACGTTACTACCACCACAACCAGGACATAAAATAGCTCTCTCATTCCAAAGATTCCTTTACGCCTTTTTGTAGTCAAACCCTCCTTACATACCCAGGCACTGGTAAGCATTGATGGGTTCTTTGACCCTGTGTTTTGCCTTTTCAAGAATGTCTTCTAAATGGAATCACACAGTAACCTTTTTAACTTAGCATGTTGCATTTGAGGTTCACTCATATTGTTGAATGTATGAATTCTTTCCTTTGTATTGCTGTGAGGCATTCCATTGTGTGATATACCAGTTTGCCTCTCCATTCAGAAGCTGAATTTTCAGTTTGTGGCCATTATGAATAAAGCTGTTATGACAAGCCAGGCTTAAGTTTTTGTGTGAATATACATTTTTATTTCACATGGGTAATGAAGTGGAGCGGAATTGCTGTGTTATACGGTAAGGCATGTTTAACTTAATAAGAAACAGTCAAACTGTTTTCTGACTGCTTTACAGTCACATCAGCCACGCATGAGTTGTGGTTATTCTGAATCCTTTCCAGCACTTAACATTATCAAATAAAAACATATTTTTTAGCTATTTTGATAGCTGTGTAATAATATCTCATTGTGATTTTAACTTTCATTTTCCTAATGACTATGATGAACACCTTTTATTTTTATTTATTTTTTAAATTTTTTTTTAAAATTTATTTATTTGTCAGAGAGAGAGGGAGAGAGAGTGCATGAGCACAGGCAGACAGAGTGGCAGGCAGAGACAGAGGGAGAAGCAGGCTCCCTGCTGAGCAAGGAGCCTGATGTGGGACTCGATCTCAGGACGTTGGGATCATGACCTGAGCTGAAGGCAGCCGCTTAACCAACTAAGCCACCCAGGCGTCCCTGATGAACACCTTTTAAAGTGCTCCACCCCACATATCTTCTTTGAGAAGGTGCTGCTTAAGTTTTTTGCTCATTTTTAATTGGGTTATTTGTTTTCTTATTAAGTTTTGAAACCTTTTCTATATTTTCTGTTTACAAGTCCTATATCAGGTATGAGATTTACAAGTACTTTTTCCCAGCCTGTGGCTTATTTTTTCATTCTTGTAATGTGTCTTTTGAAGAGTAGATATTCTTAATTTTAAGAAGTTCAATTTATCAATCATTTTCTTTTATGGATTGTGCTTTTCTGTTGTATCTGGGAAATATTTGCCTAATGCAGAGTCACAAAGATATTCTCTCTTGTTTTCCGCTAGAAGTCTTTTTTTGCTTTAGGTTTCACCATAATGTCTAATTCATTTGAGTTAATTTTTCTATGCAGTAGGAATGTGAATTGAAGTTTATATTTTTGCTTATGGTATCCAAATGGTCCAGTACCATTTGTTACAAAGACTATATTTTCTCCATTGAATTGCCTTTGTGCCTTTGTTCATTATCAGTTGACCATATATGTAGATTATTCTCTCCCATATTTTACCCTTCTGCCAATAACACCCTGTCCAGATTATTGTAGTTCTTGAAATCAGGTAGTGTGAATCTTCCAACATTCCAAACATTATTCTTTTTTTTAAATCAGATCATGACCTGAAACTTTCAATCTATAAGCATAGTATATCTCCCCATTTATTTGGTCTCTTTTTATTTCTTTTATCAGAATTCTATAGTTTCAAGTGTATAGATGCTGCACAAATTTTATTAGATATATACTTAAGTATTTAATATTTTTTGGGCTATTTTAATGATGCTATAGTTTAAATTTCAATTTCCAGTGGCTCATTGTTATTTTATAGAAATATAATGGATTTTTAAAAAAGATTTTATCTGTCAGAGAGAGAGCACAGGCAGGGTGAGTGGCAGGCAGAGGAAGAAGCAGGCTCCCCACTGAGCAAGGAGCCCAGTGTGGGACTCAATCCTGAGAGCCTGGGATCATGACCTGAGCTGAAGGCAGATGCTTAACCAACTGAGTCACCTGGGAATCGCAGAAATACAATGGATTTTAGAAAAAGATGTATTACTTTAGAGAGAGTAAAAGAGAAAGTGGGGAGGGTAGTAGAGGATGGGGGGAGAGAGAGAATCCTCAAGCAGACTGTCCATTGAGTGTGGAGCCCAACATGGGGTTCGATCCCAGGACCCTGAGATTATGACCTGAGCTGAAACCAAAAGTTGGATGCTTAACCAACTGAACCGCCCATGTGCTCGTACAATTGATTTTTTTGTATATTCGACCTACTCAGTCACTTTTTAGTTCTAGTTGCTTTTTTAAAAAAAATGGACTTTATACTTTGTAGTTTAGAGCAGTTTTAAATTCACAGCGAAACTGAGAGGAAGGGATGGGGATTCCTCATACCCTCAGCCCCCACACATACATAGCCTACCACATTATCAACATCCCCCACATTTGGTACATTTTGTGGTACATTTGTTACAACTCAGGAACCTATATTGACACATAATTATCATCCAAAGTTCATAGTTTACATTAGGTTAATTCTTGGTGTTGTATATTCTATGTATTTAGACAAATGTATAATGATATGTATCCACATTATAATATCATACAGAGTAGTTTCATTGCCTTAAAAATACATTATACCCCTCTCATTCATTCTTTTCTCTAACTCCTGATATCTGCCGATCTTTTTACTGTCTCCATAGTTTTGCCTTTTCCAGAAAGTCACATAGTGGGAAACATACTATGCAGGCTTTTCAGGTTAGCTTCTTCACTTGGTATGCATTTAAATTCCCCCCATGTCTTTTCACGATTTGCTGGCTCATTTCTTTTAAGTGCTGAATAATATTCCATTATCTGGATATACCACATTTTACTTATCCATTTACCTACTGAAGGACATCTTGGTTGCTTCCATATTTTGGCCATTATGAATAAAGCTGCTGTAAACATCTGTGTGCAGGTTTTTGTATGGACAGAAGTTTTCAACTTCTTTGGGTAAATATCAAGGAGCATGATTGCTGGATCATATGATGAATATGTTTAGTTCTGTAATGAACTGTCAAACTGTCTTCCAAAGTGGCTGTGCCTTTTTGCATTCCCATTAACAATGAATGAGAGGTACTGTTGCTTCACATGTTCAACAGCACTTGGTATTGTCCATGTTCTGGATTTTGGCCACTCTATTAAGAATGTAATGGAGCTGTAGTAGCTTTTTTGGCAGATTCTTTGGGATCTTTTTACATCGACAATTATCATGCTGCCTACGAGGAGAGAGTTTTATTTCTTCTTTCCACATTATGTGTGTTATTTATTTTCATTGTTTTATTGCAGTAGGTAGAACATCCAGTGTAATATTAAATATGGGTGGAGTGAGCTGATAACCTTGCTTTATTTTCAGTCTTAAGGAAAAACATTTAGTTATTCACCATGAAGTATGGTGCTAGCTTTAGGTTTTTTGTAGTGGCTCTTTGTCAGTTTGCAGAAGTTCTCTTCTATTCCTAGATTTCTCAGTTTAAAAATTTTTTAAAATCAGAAATAGATGTTGGATTTTGTCAAAGGGTGTTTCTACAACTATTGAGGTGAATATATCCTTTATCTTCAAGTGATTTTCAGGTGTTGACTCATTCATTCCCTGGGGTGAAATCCACTTGGTCATGATATATTCTTTAAAAAAAAAAAGAAGATGTGGTCCATATACACCATGGAGTATTATGCCTCCATCAGAAAGGATTAATACCAGACTTTTGTAGCAACATGGATGGGGCTGGAAGAGATTATGCTGAGTGAAATAAGTCAAGCAGAGAGAGTCAATTATCATATAGTTTCACTTATTTGTGGAGCATAACAAATAACACGGAGGACATGGGGAGATGGAGAGGAGAAGGGAGTTGAGGGAAATTGGGGGGGAGACGAACCATGAGAGACTATGGACTCTGAAAAACAACCTGAGGGTTTTGAAGGGGCGGGGGGTGGGAGGTTGGGGAAGCCAGGTGGTGGGTATTGTGGAAGGCACGCATTGCATGGAGCACTGGGTGTGGTGTAAAACTATGAACTCTGTTACGCTGAAAAGAAATAAAAAAAAAATATATTGCTTGATTCAATTTTAGGAATGTTGTTGAGTATTTTGTATCTATGTTCAATGAAAAATATTAGTACTAATATTTTACTAAGTAAAGAAGTTAGTACTTCTTTCTCTGTTGAATTGTCCATCTGTGCATACTTTCTACCTTTTACACAAGTCCTCAATACATTAATCATAATTATTTTATAATTATGTCTGAAAGTTCTAACATCTGAGTCATATTTGAGTCTGGTTTTGTTGTTTGCTTGTTCTCTGGATAGTGTATTTTTTTTTCTTGTTTCTTTATGTGTCTCAAAGTTTCTCACTGAATGTGAGACATCTTATGCAGGGTCCATGAGAGGCTGAAATAAATATATGTATGGCCAAAATGAGCATACTTCTTTTTAAAATCCATGTGCACGTGTACATGTGTGTGACAGTGTACCTTAGGCTTCAGATTCCTCCAGCATGAATTCATATTTATTTTTTTAATTTTTAAATTTTTAAAAATAAACATATAATGTATATTTAGCCCCAGGGGTACAGGTCTGTGAATCGCCAGGTTTACACACTTCACAGCACTTGGCATAGCACATACCCTCCCCAATGTCCATAACCCCACCACCCTCTCCCAACCACCCTCTCCTCAGCAACCCTCAGTTTGTTTTGTGATATTAAGAGTCTCTTATGGTTTGTCACCCTCCTGACCTCATTTTGTTTCATTTATTCTTTTCCTACCCCCAAACCCCCCACGTTGCATCTCCACTTCCTATCAGGGAGATCATATGATAGTTGTCTTTCTCCAATTGACTTATTTCGCTCGGCATAATACCCTCTAGTTCCATCCACGTCATCGCAAATGGCAAGATTTCATTTCTTTTGATGGCTACATAGTATTCCATTGTATATATATACCACATCTTTTTTATCCATTCATCTGTTGATGGACATCTAGGTTCTTTCCATAGTTTGGCTATTGTGGACATTGCTGCTATAAACATGAATTCATATTTAGATTGGGGATGAGCTTCTGGATATTTTATTCCAATGCTTTTGTTCTACCTTTAGCTTTAGGCCATTCCATGAGCCTGACTTTCAGAATTTCTCTCTCATGCTCTTGTTTTCTGTTGTTTCTTGCTACTTAGTTCTTGATATCCTAGTGTGGGAAGTGGGATGGGGAAAGTTCTGTTTTTATGGCTTGGCCTAAATCTTTGGTAGGCTCTGTGTTCCTGGGTCTTCTCAGTAATCTTGTCCCTTTCTAATGTTAAGAATCTCTAATAGTTTGGGATTGTCATATTTATTGCTTTACTCCCAGAGATAGAGGTTTTTTCTCTTTCCATTTTCCCAGCTACAGTGGGCTTTCATCAGTGTCCTGAGGTGACTGGACTTGTTCTTTCCCCCAGAGCTTAAAAGTTTTTATTATTTTGACAAGGCTGTGTGAAGGACTTTGTGTCTTTCCTGTGGTGGTAACTGTCCTCCACTTTCCAGACCTGTGCTTTGCTTTCTCTGCTCTCCCAGTCTACCTCCAGTCTCTCATGAGCACCCAGAGAGGTCTGTGAAGAACCTGTGAATGGGTGTGGATTCCCCTATGTCTGGGGCTCCCAGACCTTCTGTAATCTTATGCTGGTCCACTCTCAGCCTTCAGCATTTGGTCAAGAATTTTAGCTGAATTCTTCTTACCAGCTTGTATGGTGGCTGTTGTCTATCCCAGGAAAATCAACTCTTGTGTTCTGATTCTTCTTGGAGACACTTGTCTTTCCTTAGATTATGGGCTGGTTGTTCACCCTACAACCTTAGCTCTCATGTGGGTTCAAGAAAAAAATATGATTTTGAATATCATTTGGATTTCCAGACCATGTAAGGGTGGAGACAAAGTTCTTTCCACCTTTGTACATCTTAAGTGGAAGCCGAAATCTAGCACGTGTTATTGATGAAACTTCAAACCCTCTCCTCTATAGTCCAAAGTAATTATGATTACTTATACTTACTATATTATTTTTAAGAATTTTGTGACTACCTTGTTCAGAAGCCAAAATTCAACCAACCAACAAATATGGATTAAAGAGCAAGTCCATATCTATTAAGGTATTAAATAGTAGATATTAACCTGAGGTCCATTTCCCTTGAATTGGTAATAGTTGCCTGAAATGTCATGTTGAGAAGGACTGTGAGGTAAATTTGATTTTATATCTGATTGGGGATGTCTTCCAAGAGCACAAGATAGCCAAGGAGGGGCTCTGGTGACATATATATGTGCTTTTCCTGGTTAGACCCTAAAGAAATGGGGAGAGTAAGAGTGAGGGCAGGTAAAAAGTGTTTCAAGAGAAGCAATTGATATAGTTCTTAACCAAAAGCACTTGCTGTTTAGTAGAAGAGGAATGATATGAGCCTATGAAACATTTGCAGACACTACAATAGTAAAAATTAAACTGTGTAGGTACAGGAAGGTGACAGTTTTGGGGAAAAGAATAGGTCTTTGTGTGCTTCAGTGATCTTTAAAGGCATTTCCACAGAGAAAGAGGGCTCAGAAGACCATTCATGGCCAAGGGAGTGTGGTCAGTTCTGAGACTGTTGAGTTACAGGGGATGGAGTAGCTTACAGGTAGAAATGTTCTGTGTGGAGGGAAGACCATGGGAAAGAGGTTTTACTATCATCATTATTATAATCAGAAAACTGATAATTGAAAGCAGTGAGAGGAGAGAAGCTGACAAAGGGAGCAAGCAGATATCGAGAAGAATGAAGAACTGAAGACAGACTTGGGGTTGGGCCCAAGGAAGAGAAATACCCTTAGAAAGGGGGAAGAAGTGTTGCTGGTAAAGGAGATAATACTGTGGTGATAACCACAGTACCACAGTACAGTAGTTGATATCTCAGACTCCTTTTCATCCTTCAAGGCCCAGGAGAATCCCTCCTGTTTGGCTTTCTTGATTTCTGGGCAGACTGAGTTGTTATCCCCTTGGTTCCCCAAGTCCTTTAGCACTAATTACATTATAATATTGTTAGTGGTGTATGTATGTGTGTGTGTGTGTGTGTGTGTCCTTTTATTTTATAAGCAAGACTGGGGCTATGTCGCATTCACTGTCTGTCATCATTGACTCACATAAATTTTTGCACACCATCTATGATCAAGGACTGCTTGTAGAGTTGAATTTAAAAGTGACATATCTGGGAAAGGATCAAAAGAAGAAGACTTGGGTTTGACAAGAAATAAGTGAATGGTGACGTTAAAGGGCACAGTTTCAGGACAGTGATAGACAGTATTCTGAAATTCTGGTTTTGTTTTGGTTCTAGGGCTTTAGAAACCACAGAGACATGGTTACTGCTTTGAATCATCTCACTGCAATCTTTTATGTAAGCAAAAAAGTATTCACATATGATTGAAATGTCCAGCAATTAAAAATACTAATGGATTGGAGGAGGAGTCAAGATGGCGGAGAAGTAGCAGCTGAGACGACATCAGGTAGCAAGAGATCAGCTAGGTAGCTTATCAAACCATTGCGAACACCTACAAATCCAACGGGAGATCGAATAGAGGAAGAACAGCAATTCTGGAAACAGAAAATCAGCCACTTTCTGGAAGGTAGGACTGGCGGAGAAGTGAATCGAAAGCGACGGGAGGAGAGACTGCGGGGGAGGGGCCGGATCCTGGCAAGCGGTGGAGCAACGGAGCACTAAATTGGGACTTTTAAAAGTCTGCTCCATGGAGGGACATCACTCCAGAGGCTAAACCGGGGTAAAGCCCACACGGGGTCAGCGTGGCCCCAGGTCCCGCAGGGTCACAGAAGGATCGGGGGTGTCTGAGTGTCGCAGAGCTCGCAGGTATCAGAGAGGGGAAGCCGGCTACAGAGACAGAGCCGAGGAGTGAGCTCTCAGCTTGGGGTTACCTTGAACCGGTCTCAGGCTGGGGGAGCTTGGAGCGCGGCCAGAGGCAAGGGAGACGGGAGTGGCTGGGGCTTTTCTCTGAGGGCGCACCGAGGAGTGGGGCCCCAAACTCCCGGCTCCTCCGGGCCGGAGATTGGGAGGTCGCCATTTTCATTCCCGTCCTCCGGACTCTACGGAAAGCGTTCAGGGCACAAAAGCTCCCTAAAGCGAAACGGAGCAGATTACTTAGCCCGGCCCCTGGTAAGGGCGGCACAGCTCTGCCTCGGGCAAAGACACTTGAGAATCACTACAACAGGCCCCTCCCCCAGAAGATCAACAAGAAATCCAGCCAAGACCAAGTTCACTTACCAAGGAGAGCAGCGGAACTCCAGAGGAGGAGAAAGCAAAGCACGGAATTCATGGCTTTCTCCCCATGATTCTTTAGTCTTGCAGTTAATTTAATTTTTTCTTTAATTTTATTTTTTTTTCTTTTTCTCTTTTTCTGCTAAAATTTTTTTTTAACTTTTACTCTTTTCTTTTTTTAACATTTTTTAACTAGTTTATCTTAACAACACCTTTCCAAAAAAATAATAATATTTTTTGAACCTTCATTATTATAGTCATATTTTATCCTTCATAGTATTTATCTTTATTTTTTTGTATTCACATAAGGGGTTTTTTCTTCTAAAAAAATTTGAGGTACAACTTCCTCTAGTGGATCAAAATACACCCTAAATCTAGCTCCGGGCTTGTTCTAGTCTCCAGCCTGAGCAAATTCTCTCCACTTTCTTTTTCTTTATTCTCCCAACCAACTTAATCAACTCCTTTTTTTTAGAAATTAAAAAAAATTTTTGTTTTTCATCTTTATAGGCATATTCCATCCCTTCACTGTGTTTACCCTTATATACATTTTTCATTCTTTAAAATTTTGGGATGTACTTTCTTCTAAGAGACCAAAATACCCCACAATTAAGTGGGTGACCCTGTTCTAGTCACCAGTCTTATATATATATATTTTTTTTTCTTCTTTATTTGTTTTCTTTTTTTTTTTTTTTCTGAACTTCTTTTTATCCCCTTTCTCCCCCGCCACGACTTGGGGTCTCTTCTGTTTTGGTTAAAGAGCATTTCCCTGGGGTCTTTGCCACCCTTTTAGTATTATATTTGCTCCTTCATACACTCTTATCTGTAAAAAATGACAAGGCGGAAAAACTCTCCACGAAAAAAAGAACAAGAGACAGTACCAAAGACTAGGGACCTAATCAATACAGACATTGGTAATATGACAGATCTAGAGTTCAGAATGATGATTCTCAAGGTTCTAGCCAGGCTTGAAAAAGGCATGGAAGATATTAGAGAAACCCTCTCTGGAGATATAAAAGCCCTTTCTGGAGAAATAAAAGAAATAAAATCTAAACAAGTTGAAATAAAAAAAGCTATTAGTGAGGTGCAATAAAAAATGGAGGCTCTTACTGCTAGGATAAATGAGGCAGAAGAAAGAATGAGTGATATAGAAGACCAAATGACAGAGAATAAAGAAGCTGAACAAAAGAGGGACAAACAGCTCCTGGACCACGAGGGGAGAATTCGAGAGATAAGTGACACCATAAGACGAAACAACATTAGAATAATTGGGATTCCAGAAGAAGAAGAAAGAGAGAGGGAAGCAGAAGGTATATTGGAGAGAATTATTGTAGAGAATTTCCCTAATATGGCAAAGGGAACAAGCATCAAAATCCAGGAGGTGCAGAGAAGCTCCCCTCAAAATCAACAAGAATAGGTCCCCACCTCGTCACCTAATAGTAAAATTTACAAGTCTTAGTGACAAAGAGAAAATCCTGAAAGCAGCCCGGGAAAAGAAGTCTGTAACATACAATGGTAAAAATATTAGATTGGCAGCAGACTTATCCAGAGACCTGGCAGGCCAGAAAGAACTAGCATGATATATTCAGAGCACTGAACGAGAAAAACATGCAGCCAAGAATACTCTATCCAGCTAGACTATCATTGAAAATAGAAGGAGAGATAAAAAGCTTCCAGGACAAACAAAAACTGAAAGAATTTGCAAACACCAAACCAGCTCTACAGGAAATATTGAAATGGGTCCTCTAAGCAAAGAGAGAGCCTAAAAATAGTAGATCAGAAAGGAACAGAGACAATATATAGTAACAGTCACCTTACAGGCAATACAATGGCACTAAATTCATATCTCTCAATAGTTACCCTGAATGTTAATGGGCTAAATGCCCCAATCCAAAGACATAGGGTATCAGAATGGATAAAAAAACAAAACCCATCAATATGTTGCCTACAAGAAACTCATTTTAGACACGAAGACACCTCCAGATTTAAAGTGAGGGGGGGACAATTTACCATGCTAATGGACATCAGAAGAAAGCTGGGGTGGCAATCCTTATATCAGATCAATTAGATTTTAAGCCAAAGACTATAATAAGAGATGAGGAAGGACACTATATCATACTCAAAGGGTCTGTCCAACAAGAAGAGCTAACAATTTTAAGTATCTATGCCCCTAACGTGGGAGCAGCCAACTATATAAACCAATTAATAACAAAATCAAAGAAACACATCAACAACAATACAATAATAGTAGGGGACTTTAACACGCCCCTTACTGAAATGGACAGATCATCCAAGCAAAAGATCAACAAGGAAATAAAGGCCTTAAATGACACACTGGACCAGATGGACATCACAGAT
>PISX010019907.1:0-37033 GCA_004024625.1 Mellivora capensis
AGGCGTGCCATGCAGAGGTCTGGGAGTGAAGCATTTCAGGAAGAGGGAACAGTAAGTACAGTCCCTGGGACTGAAAGAGCCAGGAGTCCAGTGTGGTTAGAGATGGGGTAGGGAAATGTCCATGGAAACGAGGTCATGGAGATGATGGAGGGGAACAGATCACACAGGGCCCTTGGCTTTTATATTAACTGACTTGGTCTGTCTTGAGGCGGTGGCGGGGGGCGGGTGCTGTGAGTGGAGTAACACATTCCAGTGTTTAGCAGGATTAGACTGGCTGCTGAGCTAAAAACAGACTGTAGGCTCTACACAAATATATACAAAGAATGATAATGCCAGGGTCTTCCGTGCTTAGCGCTTCCCAGCATTCCCTTGGAGTTCCCTAGATATGTGGCCATGCAATAGCATTGTCACTGGGTTTGAGGGAAAACCAAGAACTGGGTTATTGGATATGTCATACACGTGAAGGCTCAATGCCCAACTTCTTGTATGACTCAGCTCTACTATCACCCAACATTCAGCCCCTAGTTCTAAATACTGATTAGAACATTTGAACTTTCATACACCAAGAAAGAAACATAGGGTCCACCCTTCCTAATGGTGTTGTGCAATTTGACGGTACAATAATCTACAAAAATTTAAAATTCATCTCTCACAAAGTCTAAGAACACTCTAAGATTTTCTTAATATGGAAATGTATTTCATAAAAGTTATCCTTTAAGAGTATTATCACTCACAAACAAATACATAAATAAAAGTATTATTACTCTGACCCAGTAATTTCACTTCTGAAATGGTATCCTATGCAAGTAATCCTAAATAGGAAAACAGTTTTTAATCACAAGGTATTCACTATATTTTATTTATAACCACAAAAAACTGGAAGCAATGTAAATGTTCAGTAACAGTTAAATGACTAAATATATTGATAGTGTAATATATAAAATACTAAATACATTATAATGATAATGTACTATACATAAACATTAAAGATTTAATGATTATAGCATATATATACATATATATATTCTCTAGCTAGAATATTATGCAGCCATTAAAAATGATGTCACAAGGGGCGCCTGGATGGCTCAGTGGATTAAGCCGCTGCCTTCGGCTCAGGTCATGATCTCAGGGTCCTGAGATCGAGCCCCGCATCGGGCTCTCTGCTCAGCAGAGAGCCTGCTTCCTCCTCTCTCTCTGCCTACTTGTGATCTCTCTTTCTCTGTCAAATAAATAAAAATAAAATCTTAAAAAAAAAAAATGATGTCACAAGATGTCCATACTATGATTACAACTTGTTAAATACACACACGCAGAAGAAAACAGCATTATGCAGGCAGGAAAAAAAACTGCAGTAAACATATCAAAATATTAATCGATTTATATTTTCCAATTTTTATAAGTGACCATGCATTTTGCTTAAATTTAAAAAATTAATGGGACCTCTTCACTCCCATCTTTTTATTTCCATATGATATCACCCCTATACATATGCATCAGCCTAGAATATATTAATAAGAACAGTGAACATTATCAAGCACCATGGTGCCAGGCACTGTGTTAAATGTGGGATCCAGGTTACTGGATTTAATCCTCACAGCAGTCCACGAAGACGCTACTCACGAGATGAGAGAGAAGAGTTGAGTGAGTAACTGGGGCCATCAGAGAGCCAAGGACAACACCCAGCCCCGAATCCAGCTCTTGGGCAAGGAAGTCTGTACCCTTTTGCACAGCACTATACTGCCTCCCCAGAGCAGTGTAGAAGTAGTTAATAAATAATAGACCCTCCATCAGAATTCCCGAACAGTATGCCCAAGAACGGCCAACTGAGAACCGTGCCAACTGTGGCGCCCTCCCATTCCCAACATATCACTTAGGTGGTCTGCTGCTCCTTGGGTCTTGTTCTTCATCCCGCCTTGTCCTTTACTCCTTCCTTATTTCTCTCCCACAATTCCCTACCTCTATCATAAACTTTCCAGCAGCATCCTGGGCACTGCTTAGCTTCAACAGTAGAACTCAAAGAAAATCAACTGCTGTCCTAAAGTTTTCTAGAAACCAGAAGTTACACACCTGGAAGCCTCACGCCACATTTGGCCACAGATGTATTTTGCTTAGATCTCGGTATTTTGAAAATCTTAAATGAATCACCAACACTTAAAAATTAGGATGAATTCACATAAGAAGGCTAATTTTAAGTTCCTCTTGAAAACTAAATGATTTGAGAACAGGAGGTCCAACAGGGCATCAATCTTCAGATGCTGATTCTCCAGTTTGCCACAGTCTCCACCAGCCCCTATTGTCTTATATCTGATTCTTTCCAACTCTCTTCACTTTTATGGAACCTGCCACCTCACCCCCAAAGCACCAAGTTTGTGTCTCCCACCAAATATTTTAAGTGGTGGCATAAAGGCCCCTGGAGACGTGATCACATGCCATTTTTACTTCTGCTAAATTCTGCAAACTCTTCTTCTGAATGTCAACAACTAAATGGCCTATTGTTGAATGTAAACCACAGGGAAAGCAGCAATAGCAATCCTGCAAAATCCCAAGCCAGCGCAGGTCCAAGAACACTTTCTACTGCAAGCTCACTGGATTAACTCAGCCTCAGATTTCGTCAACTCAAATATTCTTTTGGGATTAGCCAGAACAAAGTCTTGACAAGGTCCTAGACCTCAAACGAGAAAATTTTCTAGTAAGCTTAGTAATAACTGTGGACCAGTTACTAAGTACTCAAAAAAAAAATTTTTTTTTAAAGTTTCAGCTTTGGTAGGTTCCTGATATTATGAATTTTACATGCAAAGATAATTGCAGTATCTATCTTCTTTTATTCTCTAAGTAGCCATTCAAAATCCATATTTTTATGGTAATGTAAATCCATTAGGAGAGAACTAGAAAGTGCACTGAGGAATCAATCTTATGCTGGAAGAAAGACAGACTAAATGACCTTCTCCATCTCTAATTTCTGATATGTAGTCTATTGTACACAACCTGAACTATGAAAATATCCTCTCACCATTCCAGAGGAGACATAATAAGACATAAAGTAAAGCACTAGAGACCCAAAAGTCCCACTTGGAACTAAATCCATGTCTCATAAACTTCTGTTCATGCCATGGGTATGGGAAAACGTAGAAAAGGTGCTGCGTGTTCTTTTGGTGGGGGGGCATGTTACATTTCATCTATCATTCACTCTTTCAATATTTTAGTTTTTCTTTTAAATTTCAAACAATACTAAAGAACATTTTTAAATAAGGAAAACGAATACCCACAAAGTGATTAATAACCTGCAAGGTAATTAATTCATAGTTTTTAAAGATTCACTGATAACTCGAACAAAGCTACCACTGGGTATCTATTTTGTGAGAGAAGCTATTATGCTGAATATATACAATGTGATTTATGACTTACAAAAGCAGTCTGCCCCTGATAAAAACAATGTCCACTGAAGGCTGAAGGGAGAAATAAGAGGTTTTGCTTCTTAGGAAGGAAAAGTCAAAAGCATCTGACAACTATCATAAAAAATATACCCAGCAAAGTTTCTCTATTGCAAAAGAACAATCTCCTAAAAGACTGTCCAGGAACAGAATAAGTTCAAGAAAGAACTTCCGTTTAATCCCATAGTGAAAGAAATCGAGAACCATATTTCATTAAAATTGAAAAGCTGGCCAAAAAGCAGCTCCTTCCAAAATCCTGCCTGCCTTCCTATAAACACAATATGAAACGTCTCTAAAAATACAGAACATTTACTCTGTTTCACAATTTTATTGCTTTAATTCTTCCTAGTTTTATTTTTTAAGTAATTCATTCTAACTTCCCCTCCCCCACCACCACTTAAAGCTCTACCAACAAAAGTCTCATCGGTGCAACTGAAGAGTTAATTTAATTCTTTTAGAGACATTCAGATGATCAGAGTCAAGATACGCCATGTTAAGTAAGTATTTCAACAAAAGGAACAGTCTAAAAGATTACCTTTTCAGTTGTAGGAAGACACTGATTTTATATCTGGCATTTTCATTGATTTCTTTCTTTTTTTGGTTATACATTATTGCAGTTTTTAATTAAAAATTTATCAAAAATACACATATATTTATATATATATATATTCATTAAACAAACCTGACCGCTCCAAGCACAGTACAGATTGCACAATAAGCTCCAATTGTGGTTGATCATACAGTCGAAAATCCTGAACTGGGCCATGGCTGCTTAGAGCACGCACACTCTGCATGCCTTCTCTGACTCAGCTCCTGTCAGCACGGTAGCGCGGTTACCAGAGCTCTGCAGAGATGGGAGCCGCAAATCCGAGCTTCCCCTCCCTTTCCTGTCTAAGCAGCAATAACTCACTGGCAGAACTACATCATCCTCCTAAACACTGGTACATTTAAATGATGCGATCACGAAGGGAAGACTTTCCACAAAAGCCTTATTCTATATTTACTATCATCTGAGTTTTAAAAAGATGATGGCTCTCTCCTCCTTTCTGGAAACCTAGCATTTATAGGTCCAGGAAGACACAGCTTGGGAAGGCGGTACAATAAATCAGTGTTGGCCGCATCCCACGAAAAACCAGCTCCCGACGCAATGCTGGGGCACCAACCATGCCCCTCAGACTGCGTTCAATCCGAAGGATATCCCTGAATCCTTTCTTCATCTTTCAGTGCATCTTCATAAAGTCCCTTGTCTTGGGTATCTTCTACCACTCTCTCTTGCAACTCATTCATTTGTAAAATGGAGAAAACACCTGTCCTCATGGGGGTTTTAGTGTGAAATAAAATAACATCTGTAACATGCTTAAAACAGTGTCTAACAGGGGCACCTGGGTGGTTCAGTGGGTTAAATATCTGCCTTTGGCTCAGGTCATGATCTTAGGGTCCTGGGATCAAGCCCTGCATGGGACTCCCTGCTCAGTGGGGAGTCCGCTTGGCCCTCTGCCCCTCTCCCCGACTCGTGTTCTCTCTCTCAGATAAATAAATAAAATCTTTTAAAAAAGAAAAAAAAACAAACAGTGTCTAATGAACACCTGGTAAGTAACGATTATTAATATTCTTAAGATGGGCTTCCCTTCCTGTCCACATCAGAATTCTACCTCTCGTTTCTTATGCTGTCCCAAGATGATGTCATCCTCCAGACCCATGATTTTATAATTATGAATTATTTCCAAACCTTTCTTTGGCCCCACCCTTTCTCCCAAACTCCAAATCTGCACGTCTAAACTCTTGGTAAGTAAGATCCCTTACACCCCGCTGAACTCACCTTCCCCCTGAGGACCCACACCAGCTCAGCGGCCCCTCCTCTGCAGAGCGGCAGCACAACTCAGCCCCTTAGTCACCAAAACAGAAACCAGTCAGCTTAGACTCCCTCCTCCTTACCTCTCAAATCAGTCACCAAATCCTGTCTTCTCAATGAAAATGTGGAGTGAGCCTGTGGCTTTGCCAGTCCCACTGTCACTGCCTAAATTCAGACCTTCATCAACTGTCTCCTGGACTAGCCCGAGGGCCTCTAGCTGGTCTCCCAAACACCCTGCCTCACTCCTTTCTGGAATCTCACCTCCTGAGGACTACCAAAAGAATCTCCGAAACTACAGGCTAATCCTGTGACTTACCCCGCCTAAATCCCTTCCTTGCCCCTTTCGCCTGCAGCAGTGTTGCCCAAATAATGTTCCTACTTGTTCTATACGATACAGAATACGAAAGAATTGAGTGAAAAAAAAGGTTTTCAATTCGAAATAAGTTTGGGGAAAGCCGGGCTAAACAAAAAACAAATTTGCAGGACTGCGCAGAGTCTAAGCATGACGATGAGATTCAAAGGCTCCCGGAACGCTTGTTTTTAACTAGTTCTTTGAAACCTTTAGCTTGTTCTCCTTCCTCTAGCTTTCCCTTAATTGCTGGTAGTCCCTAAGGTTCTGACCTTGGCCCTCTCCTCTCATCTCTCTCAATGAGCTCATCTATTCCCCAAACTATAATTACAGTAGACATTGGCTTAACTGACCTCGGCCTCGGTGACTTGCCAGACAAACTAGAAGTCTCAATTCCTGTTGCATGAACACTGGCTAAGCCCGTGGCAAGCTCAACTCTTCTATGTTTGGGAAGACAGTCTCTAGCCACTTATTTCTGCTCCCACCAAATGAGACCCACACTTGACACACCAGCTTATTTTTGCAAACGTCTTTTAGGTCGGTTTTATTTGTGTTACTGTTATTATGTAGCTTAGAGGATATACAGACTGATGACACAGGAGGAAAAATGAGAGATGGTATTTCTGTGAAAACCTGAATGCCTTGAAAAGATTCAATAAAGGCCATTCCTCATGTCTATATTTTTTTCCTTCCTTGGTCTGATAAGTTTTTCTCCAGTAAGACACTGGAAATTCTCCCTAGCTGCCTCCACTCGGCATAACCGGATAGTAAGGTTGCTCTCTCTGCCAGAAGATTCTTCTTTTTACCTAGCTAACTCCTACTTGACTTAGCTCAACACAATCTTCCCAGGAAGACTTGCCCTGATTGATCCCTGCACTAGGTGAAGTCTGTCTGCTCTGTTTTCATAGCTCCCTGCTCTTCTCCTACAACAAAATTCATTGCATGAATTGCACTAAAATTATGTGTTCAATTCTTGACCTTCCCATTATTCATGTATATCCATGAAAGCGGAGACCAGACCATTTCTGTACTTTCTCACTCATATATCTTCATGTCCGGCACTTAGCAGGTACTTAATAAATATTTTTTGAATGAGTCAATAAGTGTGGAAGGACAACTCTAAGCATATTAGGAATCTCTGGAACTAGAAACATCACATGGGAATCTTTTTTTTTTTTAATTTATTTATTTGTCAGAGAGAGAGGGAGAGAGAGCAAGCACAGGCAGACAGAGTGGCAGGCAGAGGCAGAGGGAGAAGCAGGCTCCCCGCCGAGCAAGGAGCCCGATGTGGGACTCGATCCCAGGACACTGGGATCATGACCTGAGCTGAAGGCAGCCGCTTAACCAACTGAGCCACCCAGGCGTCCCGGGAATCATTTTAAGATAGATTAACTTTTATCCTGGGAACCAAAGGGTCATCATTATTATCAGTTGTGAGCGAAACGCAAATTGCGTCCTTCCTCAATGATCCTATTAAGCTGTTGGAGCAGGCAGGATTCTAGCAAAATCCCCAAAAACCTACACCGACACCATCTATTCTATCCCTACCTTGAGATTCTGAAAAATTCTGAGAGAGGGGAAGGAAAGGTTTCAGGCATCTGGTGTTCAAAAGCTCCCAGGTGAGTGATAGGCCTTACTGGTTGAGAACCACTGCTCAGATGCACATAACAAAAATAAATAAATAAATAAATAAATAAGACCCAGAGGCTCAAGCCCTAACTATAATCAAGCTTTTAGAAATCATTCCTGTAATCAAGCTTTTCATAAATCATTCCTAAACACAGCGTATAATAATAATATTGTAGCAGTCCTAATTTCCTGGTTTTGATAACCGTCCTATGGTTACTTAAGATGTACTTTAAAGAAATTTGGGTGAAGAATATAAGGAAGCTCTATTTTATATTGCAACTCTTCTGTGGGTCTAAAGTTATTTCAAAATCCAAAAGTTCATATAAAAAGGACCATAAACAACAGCAATCCAGGAGCAAGAAACATCCCTAACATCCACACGTGACCTCGAACTAATCATTCGCCACAAGAGAAATGGCTGAGTCTAGGTCCTGGGCAGGAAATGTACACAAAAAAGATGAACTAGAACAACCCATTCGACAGTAAGGACAAAAGACAATCAGGTTCATGTTTAAAGGACTCAGTCGAAAACCTGAAGAGGCTACCTCTGGTCAAAAATGGGGCAACTGGAGCTGCTCCAAGATTCGAAACCTCTGGCGTATATTTGCATCTACCAGCTAAGATACCAGAGGGATAGGCAGATAAGTACATAAATACGTATATACACACACAGGCCGCCTCTGAAAGGAGGTGGAACTCCTTTCCCAACATAGAGTTTATACTTCTAAAAAATTAGTTAATAGCCATCTATAATCCCATATTGACACTTCTGAAATTCAAACATTCCTGAAAATCAAAACTTTTTTGGTAACTCATTCATGGCAAAACCTGTCCTGCTCTGAGCTGACACAAAGCTCTAAGCTTTTATTTATTCCCCAGAGGATAAATATTCATACATTTTCAGCAGAAATTACTGAGAGCTAGGTGATGTTCCAGAACCGGCATTACCTTACATTTCTAAAATCTGAAGACTTCTGAATTCTGAAAAACCCAAGAATTTTGGATAATAGATTACAGATCTGCACAAACAGCACTGGAAATAAGGATAACGGGACAACAGGAATCCTAAAGGAAAAAAGAACAGGGAAGACCAGAGAAAGCAAGACCATCGATCCCGCACTGGGAACATCTTTTCCACATTGGGTCACTAAGGTCAGAGAAAGCTTTACAAGCAGGTAAAAGAGCCAAATTTTGAAGGAAGTGTGGGATTTACATGAATGACAAGACATGAGAAAGGCATTTCAGGCAAAATGGACATGAACAGACATGAAAACACTTCAGACTTCACAAATATTTAAGGGACAATGGATCTGCCATCTGCTTTGAGTCAATTTTCCAGGTTGGACAGTAAGACATTATGTGGAAGAAGTGTATTTACTCTAAATCTTGTCACATTCAGGTTTAAGTGAACTTTTTCTTCGGAAAAACATTTCTTTTTACTATCTGATACAGAGTGGCTGTCAGGATTAAATGAGGTACATAGAAATTTTAAGGTACTTAATAAGGGTTCAGTGTTCTCTCTTAAAACCCTAAAAAGTTATGTAAAATTGGTTTATCTCACTGTATGTTTCCAGGAAACAGACATTACAGCTTGGCATTTACCAAAAGTATATTAAGATTAAAAAACAGTCTAGTAAAAGTCAACAGTATAAATACCTAAAGTGCAACAGGAATTAAGAATATTAAAAGACCGTGGGGCGCCTGGGTGGCTCAGTGGGTTAAGCCTCTGCCTTCGGCTCAGGTCATGATCCCAGGGTCCTGGGATCGAGCCCCGCATCGGGCTCTCTGCTCTGCGGGGAGCCTGCTTCCTTCTTTCTCTCTGCCTGCCTCTCTGCCTGCTTGTGATCTCTGTCTGTCAAATAGGTAAAATCTTTAAAAAAAAAAAAAAAAAAGAATATTAAAAGACCATGACACTCAAAACTGGAGACAAATAAATATTGCATGCTAGAAATCAAAGGGCTACAAATTAATTTTTCTCTGATTTACATATTATTAGGCAAAAGCAAGTATAAACTATATGGCTCTTTAACAATCATATCACCCTCTGCATAGACTTAATTACTCTTTTATTTCTAGCTATTAGGAATCTGTTTTGATGGTCTATATTTCTGCTCTAAAACCAAAAAATCCAACTAGCCTCTTTTCCTACTAGACGTTTGAGACCCTCTGACAAACAAAGTCTTCTAGAAATATTCACAGTTAATCTCATAGAAACAAATTCACTTTTTCCTTACCTTGCCTGTTAATATTATCTGGAGAAAAGCAAAACCACCACCATAAAAAACATGCAATGGGAAAAAGTCTCTTTAACAAATGGTGCTGGGAAAACTGGACAGCTACCCACGAAAGAGTGCAACTGAACCACTTTCTTATACCACACACAGAAATAAACTCAAAATGAATTAAAGACCTAAATGTAAGACCTGAAACCATAAAAATCCTAGAAGGGAGCACAGGTAGTAATTTCTCTGACACTGGCCATAACAAAGGTTTTCTAGAAAAGTCTCAAGAGAAGTAAAAACAAAACTATGGATAGCTGGGTGGCTCAGTCGGTTAAGCATCTGATTCTTGGTTTCAGCTCAGGTCATGACCTTGTGGTCACGGAAGCAAGCCCTTGGCAAGGTCCACGCTCAGTGCAATCTGCTTTGGCTTCTCTCTCCCTCTGCTCTTCCCCCTATCTGTGTTCACTCTCTCTGTCTCTCTCTTAATTTAATTAATTACTTAATTTAAAAAATGATGGGGACTGAAGAGTATATTTTTCATTATGAGCACTGAGTAATGTTAAAAAGAACAACAACAATGACAAAACAACAGTAACAAAGTTGAAGACACACCCCCCACTTTCAGAACTTACTACAAAACTACAGTAATCAAAACAGTATGCTACTGGCACACTGTGGTATAGTACAGATCTATGGACCAACGGAATAGATGAGGGGGCCCAAAATAAATTCTCACATATGTGGTCAATTGATTTTCAAATGCCAGGACCAATCAATGGGGAAAGGATAGTTTTTCAAACAAATGGTGCTAAGAACACCGGATACCCATAGGAATGAAATCAGACCTTACCATATACTGTACAGAAGAGCTGGCCCAAAATGAATCAAAGATCTACATTTAAGAACTAAGACTACAGAACTCTTCATTACACTGTGGAAAAATCTTCATAACCTTGGATTTGGCAACCATTTCTTACTTCTGATGTCAAAAGCACAGGCAGCAAAAGAGAAAGAAAAGTGGGTTTCATAAAAATTCAAAGTTTTATGCAGTAAAGGACACTATCAAGAAAGTGCAAAGAAAACATGCAAAAGGGGAGAAAATACTTGTAAATCATGTATCTGATAAAGGGCTGATATCCAGAATATATAAAGAACGCCTACAAGTTAACAACAAAAAAACATACCCAATTTAAAGATGGGCAAAGGCCTAGAATAAACATTTTGTAAACAAGAGAAATGGCCAACGAGCACATGAAACGATGTTCATCATTAGTCATTATGGAAATGCAAACCAAAAACCACAACGTGGTAATACTTCACTCATATACCAGCTGGCTATAATTTTTAAAAAGTGATTTTTAGGGGCGCCTGGGTGGCTCAGTGGGTTAAGCCTCTGCCTTCAGCTCAGGTCATGATCTCAGGGTCCTGGGATCGAGCCCCGCATCGGGCTCTCTGCTCGGCAGGGAGCTTGCTTCTCCCTTCTCTCTGCCTGCCTCTCTGTCTACTTGTGATCTCTCTGTCAAATAAATAAAAATTTTAAAAAATCTAAAAAAAAAAAAGTGATTTTTAAATGGAAAATAAGAAATACTGGTGAGGATGTAGAGAAACTGAAGTGCTCATACACTGCTAGTAGGCATAGAAAATAGTAAGCCTCTGTGGAAAACAGTTGGGCAGTTCCCCAAAATATTAAACAGAATTACCGTATGACCCAGCAATTCCATGTCTGAGCATATAATCGAAAGGATTAAAAACGGGAACCCAAACAGAAACTTAAGATACAATATTTATAGCAGCATTATTCACTTTAGTCAAGGTGAAAACAACCCAAGTATACATCAACAGATGAATGGATAAGAAACTATAGTATGTACATACAAAAGAATATTACTCAGCCATAAAAAGGAATGGAGTTCTGATACATTCTATAACAGGTGAACCTTGAAAACTTCACGCTAAGTGAAACAGGCCAGGCACAACAGGGCAATTATTGTATGATTCCACTTATACCAGTTATCTAGTACAGGCAAATGCATATTAAAAGTAGAATAAGGGGTGCCTGGGTGGCTCAGTCGTTAAGTGTCTGCCTTCAGCTCAGGTCATGATCCCAGGGCTCTGGGATGGAGCCCTGAGACCCGTTCCCTGCTTCTTCCTCTCCCACTCCCCTTTCTTGTGTTCCCTCTCTTGCTGTGTGTTTCTCTCTCAAATAAATAATATCTTAAAAAAAAAAAAGTAGAATAGAGACTACTAGGGGTTAGGGGGATGGGGAGTTATAACTCATTGAGTAAAATGTTTCTGTTTGGAATGATGAAAATGTTCTGGAAACAGTGATAATCATTACACAACACTGTGAATATATTTAACACACTTAATTGTACATTAAAAATCGTTAAAATGTTGTTTTATCTTATGTGTATTTTACCACAATAAAAAAAAAAGTTAATCAAGAATTTCTGAACCAATAAAAAAATATAATTACTGGAACGCCTGGGTGGCTCAGTTGGTTAGGCGGCTGCCTTTGGCTCAGGTCGTGGTCCCGGTGTCCTGGGATCGAGTCCCACATCGGGCTCCTTGCTGGGCGGGGAGCCTGCTTCTCCCTCTGCCTCTGCCTGCCACTCTGCCTGCCTGTGCTCGCTTGCTCTCTCTCCCTCTGTCTCTGACAAATAAATAAATAAAAATTTAAAAAAAAAAATATATATATATAAAATTACTTGTCATAGCTAAGGGAAATGTTACAATATGGGCTTTTACCTACATAAAAATCTAATACTATAGTAATTAAGTATAGTACCTTCATAAGCAAATGAATCAACTATCTTTTTTTTTTTTTAACAAACTGTATTCAGAGAAGTTTACTTATTAGGTAGGCTTCCGAAAGAAATCAAAGGTTTAGATAAAATTAAATTGCCTAATATTTGTATTGCAGTCTCATTAAACCCAAGACGTATCAACGTTTTGTAACTTAAAATCTACAGGACATGTAATTTTTCAATTATTTTTCATATTCATTTATTTGTAAGTTTTCAGTGTTATCTACAATGAAGGAAAACAAAAATATTCTCTATTGAGAAACAAAACAAGAATTTTGCCAAACTACTTAGGAGGGTAAGAGAAGTCCAATGATATGATCCAACATGATATGATATTAGAGCTTTAAGAAGTCAACTTTCTGAAAGGTACAGCAACTCTCTCCCTGACTATTCTTAAAATTCTTGAAATTAGATCTTAGAAATCACAGAAGCTAAAAGTATTTTGAATTCCTTCTTTCTAAAAAATAGAATGGGAGGGGGCACATGGGTGGCTCAGTTGGTTAAGTGTCTGCCTTTGGCTCAGGTCATGATCCCTGGATACTGGGATCAAGCCCGGAATGGGCTTCCTGCTCAGCCGGAGTCAGCTTCCCCCCTCCCTTTGCCCCTGCCCCCTGCTCGTGTGCTCTCTCTCTCTCAAATAAATAAATAAAATCTTTAAATAAATAAATAAATAAAATCTTTAAATAAATAAATAAATAAATAAACCTATATTTATTTATTTATTTAAAGGATTTGAGAGTCAGAGAAGACAGAACTAATATTCCAGTAGTGAGCAAGGTGTTTAATGTCTTAGCCATTATTTTAGTTTTGTCTATTTTTTTTTAAGATTGTATGTATTTATTTGACAGACAGAGATCACAAGTAAGCAGAGAGAGAGAGAGAGGGGAGGAAGCAAGCTCCCCACTGAGCAGGGAGCCCAATGCCAGGCTCGATCCCAGGACCCTGAGATCATGACCCAAGCCAAAGGCAGAGGCTTAACCCACTGAGCCACCCAGGCGCCCCTTTAGTTTTGTCTATTCTTCTCATTTTTTTTTTCCCCCTTGTTTTGCACTTTAAAAAAATATGGATCACTTCACAAATATCTGTCATCTTTGAGCAGGGGCCATGTTAATCTTCTCTGTGTTGTTCCAATTTAGTATATGGGCTACTCAAGTCAGCAGTGTTTTGTAATTGTTATTTTCCATATATTTTAATTGAAGTATAAATACACACAATATTTAACACTTATAAAGCATAGCTCTTAAGTATACAGTTCAGGATATGTTACAGATGCTTGTATCTAAGTAATTCACCCCAACCTCAAAAGACAGATCATTTCCATTACCCCTAGGAAGTTTCCTGTGTGTCCTCCTAGTTATTCTGGAAATCTCCTCCCTTACCCCCAAGGGGCAATATTCATCCATCTTGCTACTTATACTGATACTGATATTCACCCATATTGCTGCATGTACACATAGTCTTCTGCTTTTTTTTTTTTGCCAAAAAGTATTCCACAGTAGGAATATATGAAAATCTGTTTTCCTATTAATAGACATTGAGTTGTTTCTGGTTTGGAGCCATCATGAATAAGGCTGTTATGAACATTCCTGAGCAAGTCTTTTGTGTGAACATGTGTTTTACTTCCCTTAGGGGTAATTATGTAGGAATGAAAATGCTAGATCATAAAGTAGGTATATGGTGAAGTTTTTAAGAAAATGCCAAAAGGTTTTTAAAAATATTGTACCATTTTACACACCCATCAGGAATGTATCGGAGGTCCAGGTGCCGCTCTATGCCCTCACTGAAATGTGGTGTCGTCAAACTGGTTCTTTCAAATAAATTTTAGTGAAGTTTCATGTATATACAAGAAAGTCCACTCCTTTAAAATGTACAGTTCAGTGAATTCTGGCCACTGCACACATCCACAGAACCACAGCTACCATACCATCAAGAACACTTTCATCTCCCCAACTCCCTTAATGCTTCTTTCAACCAAAGCCCTCCCAGCTCCAGGCAACCACTGATCTGCTCTCACTGTAGATTAGTTTACTCAGCTCCAGAATTTTTATGTAAAGTAGAACCACGTACTCTTCCAACTCTGGCTTCTTTTTTCTTAGCATTTTGAGATTCATTCATGGTGCTGAGTATATCAACAGTTTGTTCTTTTTAAACTTCTGAGTAGTATTCCATTACAAGGATATACAATAATTTGTGTTGATGGATTTGGGGCGGTTTCAAATTTGGGAATACTATGAATAAAGCTGTTATGAACATTCATGTACAAGTCTTTTTGTGGACATTGTTTTTAATCTCCTTGAGTAAATACCTAGGAGTGGGCCACACGATAAACGCGTGCTTCACTTCTGAAAACTGCCAAAATATTGTGCTAAGTGTCTATGTCACTTTACATCCCTCTCAGCAATGTTTGAGTTCAGTTGTCCCACAGACCCAATAACGCTTTGTATTTTTACTCTTCTTAATTTTAGCTATTCTAGTGGGAGTACAGTGGTAGCTCACTGTAGTTTTAATTTGCATTTTTTTCAATAGCTCATGCTATTGAACATCTTTTCATGCGCTGATACACAATTCATGTATCTTCTTTTATGTAGTTCAACTTTTGCCCATTTTAAAAGCTGTGTTGTCTGGAAGCAGGTCCTCCAGATACATATTTTACAAATATTTCTCCCCATCTGTGGCTTTACTCTTTGTTTTCTTAATGGTGTTTTTCAAATAGCAAGAGTTTTAACTTTGATGAAATCCAATTTATTGTCTTGTTTTTTCTGGTTACCGCTTTTTGTGTCCTGTCCCAGAACTCTTTGTTTACCCCCAAAGTCATATATATATATTGTTCCTGACTAGAAGTTTTACTGTCTTAGCTTTTACATGTATGTCAGTGATCTAATTGGGGTTAGCTTTTCTGTGTGATGTAAGGTAAAGATAAAGGTTCATTTTTGTCCATATGAATATCTACTTGCTTGCACACCATTCAAAAATCATCCCACTGCATTCAGATCATCATGTTTACGTGGGTCTCCCAAGTCTCCACTGCCTTCCATTGTTTTACATATCTATCATTAAACCAATTCTATACTGTCTTGATTTTTGTAGTTTTGAATAAGTATTTATAAAATAGTAATATAAATAACATAAAACTAATCTTTTTTCAAAACTGTTTTGGTTACTCTGTGTCCTTTGTATTTCCAAATAAATTTTAGAATTAGCTTGTCTATTTCTAATAAAAAATTTGCTAAACCTTGCTGGAAATGAGTTGGATTTTTACAGCAATCTGTGGCTAAGTCACATCTTAATAATACTGAGTCTTCCAATCCAATAAACATAGTATATCTCTCCATTTATTTAGGTTGTCTTCAGGACATTAAAATAATAAGGCTATTATTTTTATTTCATTTCTCAGTTGTTTAATATTTAGAAATACACTGACTTTTGAACAGAAGCCTTATATCCTTGGAGCTTATGACCTTGAAAAATCTACTAGTTCTAGGAAGTATTTCTGGTAGATCCCTTACAATGTTCTATGTGCACAATCACATTGTCTGCAAATAAAGAGTTTTGCTTCTTCCTTCCCTTTTTTCTTCCTTCATTTCTTTTTCATGATTTATTGCACTAAGTAGAAACTCAATAATACTGTTGAACAGAGAGGTATTGAGAGCAGACATCTTACCCTGTTCCTGACCTTAGTAGTAAAGTATTCAATATTCTTCACAGAACTCCCTCATCAAATTGGATAAATTTATTTATAGTTCCAGTTTTCTGAGAGATTTTATTATGAAAGAGTCTTATATTTTGTCAAATGCTTTTTTTCCATCTCCTGAGAGGATGAGCATATGAATTTTCTCCTTAATTATAGCTTGTTAAACTTTTAAATATATTAATTATTAATATATTAAAATGACAATCTTTTGTTTTTGTGATAACTCCAACTTAATCATATTATTATCCTTTTCATAGATTGATAGATTTAACTTGTTAACATTTTGTTAAGAATTTTTGTGTCTACAACTCTGTGGGTTAATGGTCTAAATTCCTTTCCTTGTAACGTTCTTGTCTAGTAATTACCAGGCTTACACTGGCCTCATAAAAAGGAGATGATAAGTGCTCCATCCACCTTGTTTTTTGAGTTTGTATGTAATTGGTACAATTTCTTCCACAAACACATTATAGAATATGCCAATGAAGCCATCTGGATCTGGAGTCTTCTTTGTGGGGCGGTTTTTAATTACAAATTCAATATTCTTAATGCATATGGCCCTAATCAGACTTTCTTATTTCTCCGGTGGCAGTTTTGGTAATTTGTATCTCTCAAGGTGTGATACTGTGATTTACAGTAAGAAATACGTATTTGGTCTTCATCCCCATTGCAGGCACAGAGCTCCTAAAACCCTTGGAATTTCCTAAGTGGTAAGAGTAACAAAGGTGTCTTTTGTTGTGTTAATGAGGTGACTTTTGGATTGCACCTAAGGATGGGAGGGGGGCTGGTTGCCAAGAGAACCAAATCTGTGATTAAAGAGTTGGAATTTTCTGGGGCGCCTGGGTGGTTCGGTGGGTTAAGCCGCTGCCTTCTGCCTTCAGCTCGGGTCGTGATCTTGGGGTCCTGGAATCGAGTCCCGCATCCAGCTCTCTGCTCAGCAGGGAGCCTGCTTCCCTCTCTCTCTCTCTGCCTGCTTGTGATCTCTTTCTGTCAAATAAATAAAATCTTAAAAAAAAAAAAAGAGTTGGAATTTTCAATCCCACACCTCAGGGGAGGAGAAAGGGGCTAGAGTCCAAATCATTTGCCAATGGCTAATCATGTAATCAATTACGCACATGTAATGGACCTTCCATAAAAATCCAAAAGGATGGGGTTCACAAGCTTCCAGGTTGCTGAACCCAAATGATCTGGGGAGAGCGGAGTGCCTGGAGAGGGCATGAAAGCTCTACGCATTTCCCCATACCCTGCCCCATGCATCTCTCCCACCTGGTTGTTCCTGAGTTATATTCTTTAATGATAAAGAAGTGATCTAGTCAGTAATATGTTTCTCTGAGTTCTGTGAGTCACTCTACCGAATTAATTGAACCCAAGGTGGGGGTGGTTGGAACCTCCCATCTACAGCCGTCTATACAGCTGGTGGGTCAGGTAACAAAGCTGGATTTGCAATGGTGGCTAAAGGGTGAAGAGGCAGTCTTACAGGGCTGAGCCCTTCAACCGTGGAATCTGATGCTGTGCTGTTGTCTCCAGGTAGTCAATGTCAGAACTGAGCTGAATTATAGGATACCCAGCTGGTGTTAGAGAGCAGCTTGGTTTGGGAACCCACTCCCCACCGTGTACACAAACAAATCTAAATGGGTACAGAATCCTGACACAGAATCTGCTCATTTCATCTAACTTGTCAAATTCACAGACATAAGGTTGTTCATAATAGTCCCTTTTTCTTATCTTTTTAATGTCTCCAGGCCCTGAATGATGCCCCCCTCTTTTATTCCTGATATCAGCATTTTAGGTTTTCCCTCTTAATCACACGAACTGATTTCTAAAGTTTGAAATCCTTTTCAGAGACCGACATAAAGTCGCTCTCTGGTCTGCTATCGATTCAAAGCCAACTAGAAAAGACATAGTCAAGAATATGCTAAACATTTCACCACAGTTAGGCAAAATCAAGTTGTATTCACTTTCTAAGCTATGTTTTTGGTATCCTTATGCATCCTGAATATATATATGAAAATTTCAGAGCCTTAAATATCTGCCTACCTTTTTCCTAGAGATCCTGCTTGATCCACAATGTTTCAGTAACCAGTTCAAAGTAAGAGTTAGATACAAGATTATGATCAAATAAAAAGACAGCCAAGAATGGTAACAGAAGCTAAGGATTAAATAGGGAAAAATAATTCTTCTTCCAAATTCCTCACCTAAACTGAAGAGAACTTGCATCATCTCTCGTCTAGAGCAGATGCAGTTCTAGTAACCATAAACTATGATTATGATATGAAGTTCCATCAGTGTCACCAACTAGGGATTCTAGTTTGGCTCATATCACCCCAAGGAAGACTTCAGGTGTACCTAGTCTCTCCCACCAAGTCTAGAGTGTGCCCACTAGTATAATTTCGAATCAACTGCACATTTTGCTGAGGCATCGTTGGTGCTTTAGGTAGCCAAAACTAGTGAGAGTCAGAAATGAAGGCAGCTAAAAAAACAAAACAAAATAAAAAAGTATATCTATTTAAAAATGGGCAAAGGACCTGAGCACACATTTCTACAAAGACATACAAATAGCCAATAAGTACGTAAAGGGTTTTGAACCTCACTAATCATCAAGAAAATGCAAACCAAAACCACAGTAAGATACTACCTCATCCTGTTAGAATGGCTATTACTGCAAAAAAAGAAAAACAAAAAAAGCAAATGGTAAGTGTTAGTGAAAATGTGGAAAAAAGAGACCCTGGCACACCGCCGGTGAGAATGTAAATTGGTACGGTCATTATACCAGGGCTCCTCAAAACATTAAAAATAGAACTAGCATATGATCCCGCAATCCCACTTCTGGGTACTTATCCAAAAGAACTGAAATCAAGATCTCGAAGATAATATTATTCAGACCTAAAAATAAGGACATCCTGCCATTTGTGACAACATGAATGAACCTGGAGGATATTATGGTAAGTGAAATAAGTGAGTCATGGAAAAGTAGATAAATACTATAGGATCTCACTTATATGTGGAATCTGAAATAGACTCACAGAAGAGAGTACATTTTGAGGGGCTAGAGAGTAGGGGAAATGGAGAGGTGACTGTCAAAGGGTACAAAGTTTCACTTATGCAAGATTCTGGAGACCTACTATAAAGCTTAGTGCTTATAGCCAACAATACTGTATTGTATACTTAAAATTTGCTCAGAGGGTAGATCTTATTTTAAGAATTCTTAACACACACACACACACACACACACACACACAAATAGCAATAACAATAATACAGGGGCGAGAGGAAACTCGAAGTCATGATTATGTTTATGGCCTTCATAGAGGGAATGGTTTCATGGGGTATACTTATCCCCAAACTCACTGAGTTGTACACGTTAAATATGTAAGCTTTTTACATATCAATCACACCTTTTTAAAAAAAAACCAAAGCATGTACTATATTCAGAACTCTAAAATATTTGGGTATCTAACAACTACTATAACAGAAGGAACTTTGAAGAAGCAATGTTGGACCTCGGTTTAAACTGCTTTATATCTAAGTCAACTAGGGAAGCTGGGATTTCCTATTAACTCTCATAGGCAGTGTCTCTACCTAGGAAAAAAAAGCAAAAGAGAAATCCATTCACCACTGCCATTCTTTCTTCTACTGATATATTCATGCCCGCTTTTTAGTGTCTCTTGGCACACAGAGATTCAAGCATGGGGTTCTAAACTAAACATCACTTCCTAGAAGACAAGAAATACATCGCATATATGCCCTCACATTCAAGGGTATCAGTTTTCTCAAAGGCTTCTCTTAATCCTTTGAGTTCAAATCATCCTCTTCCAAGATGCCTATCAACCTTGGTTATACCTTTTTCATTTGCTTACTGGTCTTGCTCTGCCAGATCCTCCTTATCTTGTCAGTGACTTTGCTCCTTCTCCAACATCACTTTCAGTGACTTCAAGAAATCCTGCAGAAGGGCAACTGGACTCTGTAATTAGCTTACATTGTATCTGCATTGTGTTATCCGGTGCATCTCACATTCCACCAGATTGAAAGACAAGACTGATTCAATGGACAGACAGAATAATTGCTGGTGTTAAACGAGGAAGAGTATGTAGAGAGAATTCTTCTGTTGATGATTAGTTTATTATTACTTATGTTAAAATATCTTCTGAAAAACCCTTCATGATGTATACTTAAGTAAAGAGCACCACAGATATATATGAATGATAAATATGAAAGAGCACATATGGAGAGAGTAAGTGTGTATGTTTTATTCCACTGTAACTTTTCCTATTCTTGAGAGAGTTAATACAATTGACCATAAGATGCACATGAGAAATTATTATACCCTTCTGTAAATGACACTAAACAAATTATTTTTATAACACACCTAAAAGGGAACAATAGCTTCAATATGACCAGAGTCAGAGCTATATCACTTTCAAAATATTACTTTTGATTGAAGTATAACATACACACAAAAATGTGCGATACGTATCACTGTTGAATTTTAAAGTGCTCTTTAACACGAAATTTATTTTATCCAAAAAAGATATTACTTTCGAATACTAATGACATGTCGAAATATGTATGATTACAAATAGAAGAAAATAATTACAATTTTAATCTTGAAATTTTCCCTCCATATTTTTGCATGTTTTCTTTACACTGATTTCAATTTGGTTGAAAAAATTCCAAAATCAGGCCACCGTAAGTATTCAGACTTTGGAAGGAGCTATGAATGTCTCTGCGTCCTGTTTTTCCCAAACTTGGAAGGTCACCAGGGGATCTTTTTAAAAGTTAAGGCTTTTCAGTCTCACTTCCAGGGATTCTAATTCATTAGCTTAATGGTGGAAAGAAGAATCTGTGGTTTTATAAGTTGTCCAAGTGAGTCTAACGATCACCCAGATTCGCCTGACTTCTATTCCTACCAATGCAGGAGTTCTGTCTGTTATTCCCCAAGTGAAGGTCATCCCATCTGCAAAGATACATTCAATCTCAGTTACCTTCTATTAAAAAAATTTTTCTTCTGAATATTGAGCTGAATGAATGGGCTCATCTATCTATCCACTGACCCTAGCTCTGCTTTTCATAGCCATACAAAATAAATCTTACCTCTTTCCCATATTACAATCCTTAAAAATACCTTTGTACAGTGCTTTGTAAGTTTCTTTCCCTCCATTTACAAAATTGGTAAGACGTATGTATGTGTGTGTGTCTAAGTATGTATATGTCTTTTCATCTATCTATCCACTATCCATCTACATAGAGAGACCCACATGTACAGAGGGGTGCTGACCCCCACATAGTTGAAAATCTGTGTATAACTCTTGCCTGCCCAAAACTTGCTGTTGACTGGAAGCCTTACTGATGACAGAAACAGTCGATTAAAACATTTTGTAGGGGCACCTGGGTGGCTCAGTCGTTAAGCGTCTGCCTTTGGCTCAGGTAATGGGCCCAGGGTCCTGAGATTGAGTCCCACATCGGGTTCCCTGCTTGACGGGAAGCCTGCTTCTCCCTCTCCCACTCCCCCTGCTTGTGCTCTCTCTCTGTCAAATAAATAAATAAAATCTTAAAAAAACCACATTTTGAATATTATATGTACTATATAGTGTATCCTTACAGTAAAGTTAGCTAGAGAAAAGAAAATGTTCTTAACAAAATCATAAGGAAAAGAAAATACACTTATAGTACTGTCTTGTTTTTGTCAAAAAATATCCGCATATAAGTAGACCCACATAGTTCACATCTGCACTGTTCAAGGGTCAATTGTATATATCTTCCTGTGGGCAGAGAAAGGTGTCTATAATATATTATTAAACGAAAAAAAAAAGTAAATTGAAAACACTTCCTAAAAGCATTACAATAAATGTCCGATTTAAACTGGTGTCCAGAGCATTTCCCTCCCTTCACATTCACTAGGTAGATACGTTTCCAGAAGCCAATATGCAGAACCAGAGGAAAAGTAGGACTCACTGACCAACCTAACACAAGCTTTTTAAAATACAGAATCTTTACTTATTAGCAAACTTGTGGGGATTAAAGATGCATAAATATCTTGAGGTTTTAAAAAAAAATCATGCCTATTAATCCCCAAGATCATAGTAGCTAAGACATATCCAGGAGAAATGTAATTATAAATCCAGTTTTCTATCTACTGATATTTAAGGATACTCTCCACATTCTAAGAGAAAAGAACATCTTGATTTCCTTAAGAAGTTCTGTCAAGATATATTAAAGGTGAATGCAGTGAACTAGAGTGTAAGTCAAGAGACTCTGTCCTCACTTGAAGAAGGAAAAGGAAGTTGTGGGGATGCGGAGCAGCCCTTGCCCGCAGCACTTCTTAGGACTGCCAGATGTGGAGCTAGAACAGGGGTGCAAAGGCAAGAAGAAACCAATCTGCATCAAAAACACGCTCAGGACCAAACAGAAGACTCAAGAGCAGCCACTATGACTAAGGAAAAGTAAATACACTCTTCAACTTGCCATGTTTTGATAATAATAGTTTGCTCTGGTCTGCCTACAAACTTCCCCAAAGGTGGGTGAGCATTCAGGAATACCAAATGCGGGTTCTCAATCTATTCTCTTATTCACAAATCTACACCATGGGATCCCTTGCATATTAATAGATAACTAGAAAAAAGAGGACTTACAAAAACAATTTCTATCACATTCAGTTTCTTAAACCAAAGTACAGTGTATCCATTTGTCTCAGATTTTTTTTTTAAAGATTTTATTTATTATTTGACAGAGAGAGACACAGCAAAAGAGGGAACATGAGCAGGGGGAGTGGGAGAGGGAGAAGGAGGCTTCCCACTGAGCAGGGAGCTCTATGCGGGGCTGAATCCCAGGACCCTGGGATCATAACCTGAGGTAAAGGCAGACGCTTAACCACTGAGCCACCCAGGCGCCCAGTCACAGATTATTTTAGAAGTACAAAAAGCCAGCTTCCAGATTTTTATTGTGAAATAAACTATTTGCACAATACTCTTTTCTTTTTTTAAGAATATGAAGCTTCAGCTAAAAAACTATTCTGGTGGAAGCAATCCAAAATGAAGATTTCACAGGAAGATGTCTTCCTAGTCCAAACCAACAGAACATATAGAAGGCTCCTAAGATTTAACATATTTAATTCTTTATGGTCAATTAAAATTAGATAAATTATAGGACAATCTTTAAATCCAATAACCTTTGGGTTTACTAATCTAATCACATCAACCAGAAAGAAAAACAAGGACCTCCCATATGGTCTTTCTGTAACAGAAAGTAGCTGCATTCAGGAGGCGCATCTGTGCGTCTCTACCCACACTCGCGCTGCTCATGCTGAAATCACCATATTGTTAACTATCATAAGATGACAGGCCCCTTCACAGAGCAAAGAACAAAAGAAATGGAATATCACTTTTGTACTAGAATTATTTGGCCTGGTAGAAACGAACGAAAGGAAGAAAGGATCAGAGATTCTGGAATCAAGGAATAAGGACTTCGCAAAATGTTCATCTTGGAAGAAATGAACGCTAAGGAACACTGACAACGTATGGAGAAATCTTCTGCAGCCGGGGGTCCGCATTTGTTGATGGCCTGTGTCCAGTAATAGGGTCCCACTCAATTCATTCAAATGCGGACTTCTGCCAAAATATCCCTTCGTGCTTGTTGCCGCTACTGCTGCTCTCCTGATTTCTGGCAGGCTCTACCTTTAATCCCAACCTACAGCATAAAGCTTTTGCCATGCAATGGTATTCTGACATACAGACTCAGGTATACAAAGGAACACACATTTAAAGTTAAATAATAGTGTTCTATTATGTGGTGGTACAATGAGCCTAGGATGAATCCTAGGCCTGCCCTGAATAAAAACACATACTTTGAAAAAAAATATTCCACTATTGTTTTGAGTAGCGTGTATCCTTTTCATAAAGTACTTAAGTATTATTTTAAGCAGTGTAGGTTTTCTAGAAACCAGATTTCCACAAGACTACTGACATATTGTCTATTTTTAAAAATCTACAAATGGTGTCTTTTTATCAGTTTTGGAATTAAGCAAAAAAGAGAAAAATACAACAATAGTATAATCCCCAAATTCTCATCATCTAGAATTAACAACTGCTAACATTTTGTCATAATCAATGCCGTGATCATTTTTAACTTGTAATGAAATGCTTATGATATTAAAAAATACTTAATAAAGAACATTAATATACAAGCCATTCATTTCAAGAAAAAAATTTTTTACCAATACAGGCATGTTATCTTTTTATAGTTTCCCCACCAGCCTGATTCCCCATCCACTGGTGTGTTAATTACCATTATCTCACCTCTTACTGCAAATTATTTCATACATGTGTGCTATGCACTGTCTGCGTTATTGTTACTTGGTAACCAGCTTCCCAAAGGGAGGAAAGATGCAAAGAAAAAAGGCACCAATGTGAACAACAGTCCTCATGGAAATGGAGGTCTAGAAGACAAAATACTCATACCCTACACACTTCTGTACAATCTAAATTAAGTACTGTATGTATACATACATACACAAATTAAGTACGTATATGTATACATATACAAACTCAATAACATTTTGGAATTTTTCTCAGTTTTTTTTTTTTAAAGATTTTATTTATTGGACAGAAAGAGATCACAAGTAGGCAGAAAGGCAGGCAGAGAGAGAGGGGGAAGCAGGCTCCCTGCTGAGCAGAGAGCCCGATGTGGGGCTCCATCCCAAGACCCTGGGATCATGACCTGAGCCGAAGGCAGAGGCTTTAACCCACTGAGCCACCCAGGCGCCCCTTTCTCAGTTTTGATTCACTCATTCATTCACTCACTGGAAAAAATATTTGTTGCCAATAATGGGCTAGGCATTCTTCTAGGCACAGAAAATACCAATGAACAAAACGAACTGCACTTAACACTTATATTTTAGATATATGATCTGCCTAAACAAATAAGCAAGATCAGATGGATAAGCGTGTCACATGAAGAGTAAGTGACAAGGGAGAAAAACACAGCAAAGAAAGGAGGGCAGGTTTTGCCCTGGGAGTAGGGGAGAGGTTTTCAATAAACTCAATGGTCAGCAAAGGCCTCACTCAGATGACCTCAAGGCAAAACCTAGAGGAGACGAGGAAGTGAGCCAGGTGGACCCCTGAGGGGGGAGAGTGCTCCAAGTGAAGGGGAAAGCTAGTGGCGGGAAGGTTCTGGGGAATGCCATGCCCAGTGTGTGCACAAGAGTCCAGAATGGCCCGTACAGAGCAAGGGCAGTGAGAGCAGCAGGAGGTGAGATCAGGGAGGTGGGAGCGCGAATAGTCCGGGGCTTTGCAGGGCAAGTAAGAACTTTGGCTTTGAACCCCGAGGGAAATGAGAAGCTATCAGAGGAAGGTGAGCAAAGGAATGACGTGCTCTGATTTACAGAAGGTCCACTCTGGTCACTGTGTGGAGAACAGACTCCAGGCTGGCAAGCACTTGAAAGACTGTCAACCAGACAGTCGGCCAGATTTGCTTGGTATTCAGGAGAGAGATCAAAGATCACTCTGAGAAGTCTGACCTGGAAGGTGGAAGGGCGTGCTAGTGCTTGGAAAGAGGAGGAAACTGGGAAAGTAGGCAGCAGTAGTTGTAGAGAATCAGGAGTTCGGTTTTCCATATGCCTCTTTACTATCCCAGTGCAGACTGAGTGGACAGGTGGACATAGGAATCTGAATTCAAGGGATATAGAGACCACACAGGTGGAGCCAACACACACACACACACACACACACACACACACACACACAAGCACACACACAAATACATAGGTGTAAATATCAATTATCAGTATACACTTGATGTTTAAAGTCATGAAAGTGAGCACAGAGAGAACAGAGGGTCAAACTCTGACATATACGAAGATTTAGCAGGCCAGAAAACTGAGGAAATCCAGGGACTAAGAAGTGAGAAGGAGGGACCAAGGAGACAGGCAGATAACCAAGACGGTACAGGGTACCGAATCTAAGTGAACGGTGAATAAAAATTAAAGCCCTTCCTACATATTCATTCATTAATTCAACATATTTACTGAGCACCTACTATAAGACAGACATAGGAGAAGTAAGCGCGGTGCTTGTTCTAATGGGGGCTGCAGGCCAGGGGGAGAATACGGATTACTAAACAAACTTGCAAGCACTCTTCCTGATAAGGTACAGGCTGTCTGGGGATAGCACTGTGGGGGCAAGTAATCCAGTCTTGGAGGGCCAGGAAAGGCCTTCCTGAGGAAGTGATGTTGAAGAAGAGACCAGAATGGTGCGGAAAATCAGGCATGGAGGGGAGGGGCGTTGAGGAGGGGCAGCTGGAAGGAAGGGAGGGAGAAAACAGCATCTGCAAGGTCCCGAAGTGGAGAGGCCTAAGGAAGGGGGAGTCGTGCAGTATAGGACACGTAGGAGAAGGGCGGGCCGGATTATTTACTGTCTCTGCAGACTTCCTAGGAGTTTGAACTTTATTCCAAGGGCAATGGGAAGCCAGAACAGTGTTTTACACAGGGGAACGTAACAATCAGCCTTCGATTTCAGGAGGAGCACTGTGACTGTGGCAGGGGCAGAGCACTGGCAGGTGACCAGGCTCAAGGCTGGGCTCCTGGGAAAGTTGTTAGGAAGCCTGGCCAGCGGCTCAGCACTGAACTCAGGTAGTGGCCGGGAGTGTGGAATGCGGACTCCACAGGACTTTGGATAGGAGGAATGAGGAGAGAGAAGGGTCAAGGATGATAACCTGGTTTTTGACTGGGACAGATAAGGAGACCGCAGTGCTACTCACTAAAAGAAGCGAGAGGGGAAGGTTGCTGGTCGGAGTAGAATTTGTTAAGTTTGAACTGCCTGTGGGGGATCAGAGAAAAAAAAAACAAAAACAAATAACTGGTAAAATAGGCAAAAGGCTACATAGGTCTGGAGATCAACTATAAAACCCGGGATTGAGCTGTAAATTTGGAGCCCCAGCATGCAGATGAAAGCCATGGGAGAGCGTCAAGTGAAACCCAGGGAGTGAGAAAGAGAAGAGCCCAGAGGAATGGCAAAAAGCCTGGTTCTAAGTAAAGCCAACGGGAAAGGGGCAGAGAGGAAGAAGAACCCCAAGGAGACAGAGAGGGAAAGAGAGAGAAGCAGGAGAGCACCTGAGAAGGAACAAGGGAATCTGGGATAAAAGCAAAGTGCACAGTATTTCAGAAAGAGGAGCAAAAGTATGAATTCTCATAGTTCATACACTGAAAAATACCTTACTGTGTTACTTACACTATTCCAAAATCACCCAACGATTATCTTTCATCAGCTATAATACATTTAATCCTAGGATAATCTTGGTCTAGATGAAGAAGCAAGACATAAAATGAAATAATTAATAAATAATACTGATTGGCATCAGTAAATATATTTGTTTTAACAACAATGAAAGTGCTAAAAATTCTGTTACTGGGCAATACTATGGTCTACAGATAAAGAGTAAAATAAATATCAGAAATAGGAAAAATAGGGGCGCCTGGGTGGCTCAGTCGGTTAAGCATCTGCCTTCAGCTCAGGTCATGATCCCAGGGTTCTGGGATCAGCCCTGTGTAGGGCTCCTTGCTCAGTGGGGAATCTGCTTCTCCTGCCCCCTCTGCTGCTCCCCCTGCTCCTGCACTCTCTCTGTCAAATACATTTTAAAAATCTTAAAATAGGGGCACCTGGGTGGCTCAGTGGGTTAAAGCCTCTGCTTTCGGCTCAGGTTATGATCCCAGGGTCCTGGGATCGAGCCCTGCATCGAGGTCTCTGCTCTGCGGAGAGCCTGCTTCTTCCTCTCTCTCCCTGCCTCCCTGTCTTTCCTACTTGTAATCTCTGTCTGTCAAATAAATAAATAAAATCTTTAAAAAAAATCTTAAAACAAACAAACAAAGAAATAGGAAAAATAATGTGGTCTAAAAAGCTGAGGACTAAGTTTTCACCTCTGGTTTAAAAAAAAAAAAAAAAAAAAAAGAGGCAAGTTAATCCTGGAAGGATGAGCTCTATAGGATATGAAAGGGGTGATCACATCAACAAGGATTCAGGGTCGAAATTAAGCGATTCTGTGAGATGTCGGAACACTTCACAGACCAGACTGTACACAGGCACACACCAAAACACACTCACTGGCTCTGAGTGAATGAAAGATTATTTGCAGACATGCAAAGTCTATAACTCTGCATGAAATAGAATTGTGCCACCCTTACTCCATAATCCCAAGATATATCCTACTGAATTGTCACAATTCATTATTTGAAGAGGACTGTTTGTTAGTTGTTTGGTTTTTAACCTTCCCATATATCCTTGGGGAGGGATGCTTATATTTATTCATATTTATTCACGTACCAACACAATTAGATTCTAATACATAAGACAAACAAGAAGTTTCCGAATGTTCTTCATTCGGAAGAGCACTAGCCCTTCTTTAGAAAAGGTGGAATTAACTAACTAGGTAAGTCATGAATCAGAGATTCCTATTAATTCACTATACCAATTTCTTCTGTCATGCACAGTTAAGTCTTCCAGCTGATTAGCAACATTAATATTAAGACATACATGCTCGGGGCGCCTGGTTGGCTCAGTGGGTTAAAGCCTCTGCCTTTGGCTCAGGTCCTGATCTCAGGTTCCTGGGATGGAGCCCCAAATTGGGCTCTCTGCTCAGCAGGGAGCCTGCTTCCTCCTCTCTCTCTCTGCCTCCCTCTCTCCCTACTTGTGATCTGTCTGTCAAATAAATAAATAAAATCTTAAAAAAAAAAAAAAGACATACATGCTCATGTCTTTGTTACAAAAAACACATGTAAATTTACTATTCAAACACATATGTAGGATCACAGCTATTGGTTCCTAAAAGTTTTTAAAGAATGACCGTATACGACTCTAGAATGTAATACTTCTAATAAAATTAAACACAGAAACCAAGTGCCATGTTCAAAGACTTAAATATGTATCGACCCAAAGTATTCCAATAGTGACTCTACGTTTATTACTAAAAAATATTCACAAGATTTAAAGTGCATCAGAAGTATCAATGAGAGTTAAATACACAACAATGAAATAAGCAACTCCTTAAGCTGATATTTTAAAATGCTAAAGTCCCTTTATTCCTATTCCCACAAGCAAAAAATACCTACCTATTCTTTAAAAGTCAAACAATGTGATACGTTAATATCAAGCTCAAGTTCTGTGTATAATCTTTAAATGAGCAAAATACAGGCAATATAATGTTTTCTTGGTTCCCAAACTACAAATAACACATCTATACCAGCAGTAACAGCCAAACGAAAACAAATTTCAGAGCCCTTAAAAAAAATACACAACTGTCAGTGTTAACATAAGCCAAGTTTGCAACTGGAAACACTGCTTTCTAGCCAAGGACAAGATGTATCTATTATAAATTCTTGGTTTGGGAACACCCCTTAAATGACCCCCCCCCCAAAATCAAAAAACATTAGTTTTTGCAAATATAATGCAAATAGCATGCTAATTAAAGTATTCACAAGACAATGACAAATGAGGCTTTGGGACCACAGCACATATTATTATGTAACTACAATACACATTAAGCAATCACCAAGTTGCAGGTAGGCCTTCCAAAAGGAGTTATTATGGTTTACCATGATCAGAGGATTGTGGTGTTATACTTAATCACGTTTTTACCTGCAAGCAGGTGTTTACAGGTGTCAAAAAGTAAAACACTGATTCTAACTGTAAACGTCTAGTTCTAAGGAGTTGTACAGTAATGGCACATTGTACCCACCTCCCTGTATTTTCTGCATAAAACTTCCTAATCCAGTACGAAGTGAGCTACATGAAGCAAGTTTCTCTGCATGCCTTAAAAACAAAAATTTCACTTGACTCATTTTTATCAAAATGCCAAAACTCACACACTCAATAACTAGACCTTGTTTCGATGGGCATGTAGTGAAAATTTAACACTGACAAGGTACAAAAGAAATAGTGAGAGTTACTATTAGAGTGAGAGTTACTAGGGAAGTTACTATAATCTATTCAATCTGTCAATAAAAATATACACGGCTCAATATAGACTTTAAAGTTTAAAGGGTAACAATATTCAGTACATTTAGCAAGCAAATTACAGAAACCACCAATAACCAATTAAACACCATGTAGTCATTAGAGAATGAAATATAACATAAAGAAAAAATATAGAGAGAGAGAGAAAGAGAGAGAGAGATGAAAGAATATAAGAGGTAACAGGGCATATGGGTGTCATAAATCAATGGATTTTCTGATTTCTGTCCTGCCTGCTGAAAAAATTTCAGGAATCCTGGCATATAATCTTCAGAGCCCTCCCAAAGATGATGGTCCAAAGGCAAAGCAAGGCACCTGACACCCCAAGGGCAGCTCACAGAACTTCTAAGCAGAAAAAGGAAGGGCATAAATAAAAGAACAGGAATGTCAGGAGATTTTTCAGGGACAACTCTATAGACTCTATAAATCTGTTTTTCAAGGCTTTGCTTCAACTGTCCACGGGAAAAGACCTGTTTTTCTACCCAGAGCAGAGATCCACACCAACAGCAAGCCAGAATACCCACCAAAGCCAAAGTGAGACCGAGGTCCCGTTACAACAAGCATACCAGCTGCCCTGTCTCCACCTCGGAGAGCCAGTCTTGGCTACATACCCACAAAACGCACAAAGGCATCTCCTAACCGGCCCAACTGGAGAACCACTGGCGGATGGGAACTGAAGGAAAACAGAGACACTTGTAGGATTCCCAGTCACCTGAAATGGGAGAATTCCCTACTCTGAGGTGACGGGGCAAGATGGGACATTTCGAAGTGAAGAAACCCTTCTTGCAGAAGAAATCACTGGAAGTTCCTGGAAGCAAAAATAGGCAAGACTGCACCTCCTTAGGGTCAAGCTGGGACACTCCCACAAATCAGCCCAAAGGCCCCAAAGCCTCTCCTGAGGCCCCTGGTGGCTGACCCCCACTGTCCCCCCACTCTCTCCCCGCAGGACACCTTGTAGACAGTGTAAACAGTGGCCGAGATCCTGCGCTTACCTCACAGGTGGGGGACCCGCAGGCCTTGAGCTTGTCACCATCTCCCTCCGGTAGACCAGTCCGACGTGTGGCCATCATTTCATTTCAAATTACATAGAAGGGACCAACCCTTTGGAGTCCACATTGGGGGGCGGAATGCCACCACACGCCAAAAAGGGAAGAATTCCACACCAGGCTCCGAGGAGGTGCAGGGCTGGTGAAACAGTTGTAATGTGCCGGGGAATGGAACGTTTTTATGAAGCCCCTTCAAAACGCCCTGATGATTTCTTCGGACTTCAACTGACTTCACCGTCTTCGTCCATTTCTCGAGACTTCAAAAAACAAAGAAGACCGGTCCTCTTGGCAGCTAACGAGGCCAACTGCAGAAAGCGGTCCCCTTCCTCCTCCTAGCGCTACTCGGAGACCAAGAGGAATCTGAGTGGGTCGCGAAGGCTCGAGCGTCAGCTCCCCAGAGATCTCTCCTAGAACAGGGAATAGTTAAAGGGCATGAACTTTCTCCAGACGCTGACCTTAGCCTTGCCACAAGTCTACACCAAGTTCGCGGTTCCAACACGCCGAAAGATTATTCGATCCCTGCTGATGAACCTCCCGCAGGAAAGAGGAAATAATCCTCCCAGATAAAACAGAAAGAAAAAAGGAAAAAACTCTAAAGGGGGGGGGGAGGATGAGAAACATCAGAACTGCACGGTGGTTGCGACAAACTCGCCTGGTGGGTGTGCAGCCTTCAGGAAAAAAAAAAAATTCCCTCTTCAAGTGCATTTTAATTAATGTATTTTCTGGGCAGAAGAGACAGTGTACAGGCTCTTGGGCATCACCCAGATCCGTACACTTAACGGAAGTTTTCTCCCCACGAGATTAAAATGGAATACTTTTCAAAAACCCTGCTCGCTCCCCTACACCCCCCCCCCAATAAAAACAAAAAGCCAGCCCCGGAGGCAGGCAGCCCAGCTCGCCGGCGTTCGCTGGCTGGCCGGGTGAGTCCGGGCGCCCGCACCCCTGCCCCGGCGCCCCGAGGCTGCCCCCGAGGAGGCGGCTGTTTTGCTTGGCCGGCGGCAGGGCTGGGCGGGGAGGTGTGCGCGGCCGCGGGTGGGACCCGGGCGCAGCTCCCTCTCCGGGGCATTATTCTGGAGCGACAGAAATGAAGCCGCAGCCCCGGCAACTTTTATTTACTTGCTGCTCCCCAAACTACCAGTCGACACACTATCTTTCCCTTTCCCTGGGGCCACCTAGGAAAGAGAAAAGAAAAGGAAAAAAAAAATTGAGGGGGGGGACCACCACCCACCTACCACTATTTCCTCCGCCCCTTCCAGAGGCGGGTCGGTGATCTCGATCTCCCGGGAAGGGCGGCCCAAATATGTACTTTTTTAAAAAGGTGTCGGGAGACCCGGGGGGGGACAAAAAAACGAGGGGCTTACCCTTCCCAGCCCGCCGGGCCCAGCTTCCGAGGCGCGGCGGCGAGCAGGAGCGGGGACGCGGGCCGGGCGCGGGGCCCGGCCGGGACTCGCTAGGCCGCAGGCTCGGTTAATATTCATGAGCGGACGGGAGGCGCCCCTCCTCCACGGCCGGCCGGCCGGACCCCGGCGCCCGCCGCCGGCCTTTGTGCCCTTCCCTCCTTCCTCCGGCCCTCCCTCGCTCTGCACACGCGGGCGCGGCCCCTCCGCCCCCGCCGGGCGCCCGCCGCAGGCTCCCACCGACCCCGCGGCAGCGCCTGGCGGGGTGGCCTGAGGTGGCGGGAAGGGAGGGAGCCCGCTGCGAGCCGGGCTCTCCACCCGCCTGCCGGCGCTGCGCCTTCTCGGCTAAGGCGGAAAGTAAAACAGACACGCACCGGAGAAAGCGGGGCGAGTGGATCCGCTCGGGGCTGCCCGGCTCCAGGCAGCGCGCCCCGCACGCCCGGCGCGAGCCGCACGGAGCGGCAGGACGATCCGGCGCTGCCAGCCGCCGCGCTCCGAGGCCGCCGCCCCCGGCCGGCCGCTCCCAGGCACCGCCGCGACCTGCCCCGGCCGGCCCCGGGCTCTCGGCCGCCGCGGGAGGGCGTGGGGTGGGGCGGCGGCCGCCGGACTCTCCCCTCGCCTCGCCGGGCCGGGCCGGGGCCGCGCTCGGGCGCCCGCGATCGCCAAGTGACAGAAGTGCCTCGCTCCGCTGCCGCGCCGAGCTGTTTCCCGGGGGCGGATTTCTCGCTTCTTCCTCCCTGGATCCACCTCCTCCCACTCCACCTCCTTCCCCTCCCCTCCCCAGGGGAGGCTCAGAGGCTGAATATTTTCTGTCTTGAATAATACGGTCCCGGGAACCGACGCTGGAGAAGGGGGATTAGCCCGGGGCAGGGGGTACTCGCCAACCCCCTCCCAAGGCGTCTCCGACCTGCGAGCCCTCACTGCCCCCCCCCTAAAATCAGGCACACACAAAACCTCCCCTGCCTTCCCCAGTCTGCCGAGCGCAGAGCGGGAGCGGCCAGGAACCGGGGTTCCGCCGGGGAAGAAGACTAGGTGCTTGGTGTCAGGGGCGGAGAGGGGGACAGCGCTATGGCTGGATTCGCGACTTTAGGGGTCCCAGGTCCCAGACTGCGGGGGACGTATCTTGGCGAGTTTTCGCCCCCCTCTTTTGGCTGCGGGAGAGGAAAGAAGCTGCGATGCGCCGTGCGTCTTCGAGATAATAAGGGAGTGTCCCTTCACGCCCAACAGCAAAATAGCTTCTCGTGTTGGGGGAAGGGGGTCGCAGCGAGGCGTTCATTCAATTATTTTTCCTTTTTAAATCTGCAGACAGCTGGATGAAGTCGGCGCGACTAGCGGAACCGAGGAAAGGTGGTTGCGCCGCTCCACTCTACAGGTCACAGCGGCTCGGGGACCAGAGCACAGCCGCAGCCCCTCCCCACCCATTCCGAGGCCTGCCTCAGACCCCGGGCCGCTCGCTCCGCCCCGCCGCGCCTCACAACATCTCCCGCTGCAAATGGCCCAATCCGGAGGCGCGACGGGAGAACACGAGCCAATCAGGGGCTGCTGACTCACGCTTCCCTCCACCCTTTGCCCCTCCCCTAATAGGAAAAGCCACCGCCCCTCTGTCTCCCCTCCCCAACCACCCCCACTTGTCCCTCCACCCTCAGGGAGGTGGCTCACCCGCTCGCATCCTCGCCGGGCTGCAGTGGGGTAGCCCGCTGAGGCGGCGGCGTTTGTCACCTCGTCACCCTCATGCAAACTCCCTCCCAGACACACCCCTACTCCCTTTCCCAGTCCTCCTGCTGGTGCCGTTGAGGGTCATTTGTATCCTCACTCCGGCGGGGGACTGCCAGCTATTGTGTCTGATCAGCTGCCACCACCATCCTGAGGGAAAAAAGGAACAAAACCAAGAAGCTACGGGGTCTGCTTACCTTTTCCTTCTTTCTTACGACACCATCCCCCGAAGATTTTAAAGACACCTCCCCATCCCTGCTCCCCGCCCGCTGCCTGGGGTCCTGTTTCTCCATGAGGAAAAAACAAAACAAAACAAAACAAAACAAAACAAAAAACAACCAACCAAACACATAAAAACACACTCCCTGGAGCCTGCATACCTGTGCCTTAGTTTTTAATATTCCCCAGAGTGGAAGGTGCCAAGAATTTAGAACATACAACTAAATCCTCAGCTTCAATTAGAGGAAAGACTTAGCCTGGATCATCTTGATATGGCCATGAAATTTGCATGTTCGTGGCAGCTCCTGACAAAACTAGTCAGCCAATAACAAAGAACAACAACAACAACAAAGAATAAAATAGAGGGAATGCCTGTCAGTCACTTGGTAATTTACTGAATAGCCCACTGGGCTATAGCAGCATCCTGTTCTAGATACTGTTGAGTAAATTAGAAAGAAGTGAATAGAAATGCAGGGTTCAAGTAGCGTACCTCTAGTGGGCTTATAGAATGTGTCCAGAAAGAAAAAACAATTTCCAGCACAAAACAGCTCCTTACAAATGCAAATGTGCATGCATGGCTAAACGGAGGACTTCCAGGGTTAAGCTTTTTGCAATGGAAATTTTTATAAATGTTGATTTTGAAAAAGATTTTAGGTTTGCTAAAGGAGAGTAAATGGTGGCCATGGAAGGAGACGTGAAAGGAGGTAAATGCATTTTAGAAATTGTGGGAAAATGACATAACCCAGAAAGACGTTTCTATAAAGGATAAAAGGAAGCATCGAGACTGTAGGCTAGCTCCATCATCTACCTTGTGACTTAAGGTAAATTATTACCTACGTGTTTGAGTATTAGAGCTATCAAGTAATAGTACTGACTGCCATCTATATAGCGCTGCCTCTGTGCTAGGTGTTCCAAGAGCTTTGCACACAACTTCATGAGATAACTGTGTGACCGCCAGAATTAAGCCCAGAGTCAGCTCCAGAGTCCATGCTTTTCTCCGCAACACTATATTACCTCTAACATGGTTTTTAACAATAATAACAACATTAACTAACCTTTAGTTAGCTTGTTATGTGCTAATTATTGTGCTTTGTGGGTAACTAATTGAATCTTAGCTCTGGGTTAGGCATGATTATGATGTGCCATGTTGGGGAATGTTTTTAAGAGCCGTGATGAGAAGTTAGTATTATATGTGTCTTATTTCTGTTAGGATGGGAATGATCATGATGTTCTAAAATTTGGGAATGTTTTTAAGAATCATTATGATAGATTGCTATCATATGTATCTAAGTGTATTAGGCTATCTGGACGGACAGGAACAGTAGCACAGAACCAAGATTGGGGACATCTGGGCCCTAGTCCTCTCCAGGGACCTCTGTGACAGCACCTTCTGGAGCTAACTGGACTGTTGAGAGCATCAAATGAGATAATACAGGTGAAGGGGCTTTCAAAATGTAAAAGCCTAATTCTGATTACAGTCTGTTTATAAAGCCAAGTGTTTATCCTGTTCTCCCAACTAGGAACTCTTTATATTCTTTATTTTATTTTTATTTATTAGGAACATTTTTGACCCAGCTAAAAATGAGGTCAATTCCCTTCTGAAGGCATGAGCGGTAATAATACTTTATTAATAGCTTGAGCTCTCATTTAGATGTGACACTATCTGGGCATCTACAAAGTGGCAGTCATCAGCGAGTCATTCGCCATTCCAAAGGCTGATGGTGTCATTAGTGGAGAATGTAAACCCTTGGAGCTCCCCTTTTAGCTGCCCATCTTCGGCATTTCACTCATTAACACCTCCACCAGAGGGAGGGCAAGAGAAAGGAAAAGGAGCCAAACTTAAATCATGTGCCTACTTGTTAACTGCTCCAGTGAGAGATTTGGTATAACAATGGGTGTGGGGACCACTGTAACTGAAAGGAGCTTTGGAATTAACTGTGGGCTTCACAGTTCATATCTTGGTAGTTTTCTTTATCCTAAAAATCATGGATAAGCAAGAGCTAACAGTAATTCTACCTTTGTTTTACTTTGAAAGGCTAATATTTTCCTCTTTTGAGCAAAGCTAATTAATCATCTAGCTTCTTGGGATGGCTGGGTGGCTCAGTCTGTTAAGCGTCTGCCTTCAGCTCAGGTCATGATCTCAGGATCCTGGGTTGAGTCCCATATCTGGCTCCCTGCTCAGCGGAGAGCCTACTTCTCCCTCTGCCAGCCGCTCCGCCTGCTGTGCTCTCTCTCTCTCTCTCTGACAAATAAATAAAATCTTTAAAAAAAAAAATCTAGCTTCTTAGAGTTTCCAATTGAGTCTCAGAAATTAATACAGCTATATTAATAGTATCTACAAGATAATCTTGTACACCATAATTCTAATAACGTAGGCAAGACATTTTTTTTAATTTTTATTTTTTATAAACACATTTTTATCCCCAGGGGTACATGTCTGTGAATCGCCAGGTTTACACACTTCACAGCACTAACCATAGCACATAACCTCCCCAATGTCCATTACCCCACCCCCCTTTCCCGACCCCCTCCCCCCAGCAACCCTCAGTTTGTTTTGTGAGATTAAGAGTCACTTATGGTTTGTCTCCCTCCCAATCCCATCTTGTTTCTTTTCTTCTTTTTCTACCCCCCTAGTCTCCCATGTTGCATCTCCACTTCCTCATATCAGGGAGATCATATGATAGTT
>PISX010019908.1:0-37028 GCA_004024625.1 Mellivora capensis
TGCTGGGGGGAGGGGGTCGGGAAAGGGGGGTGGGGTAATGGACATTGGGGAGGGTATGTGCTATGGTTAGTGCTGTGAAGTGTGTAAACCTGGCGATTCACAGACATGTACCCCTGGGGATAAAAATATGTTTATAAAAAATAATTAAAAAAAAAAGTCTTGATTCCAAAACCTGCTTCTTATTTTGGACATTGACATAAGTGCACCAGGAACATGAAGCCATAAATACCTACTAAGATACTTCTGTGTGACTTAAAATCTGTAAAACATGGATTTGTTTAATGCATGTGGCTTGTTTCCTTGTGTTAAAGAACATTGCTCAAAAAGAAAATAATTTAAGGACCATTAAGGAAAGTGGAAAGGGTTGGGCAGGAGGCAAAAAGATCCATCCCTGCTTGAAGTTTACCTAGAAGAGAAACCCACCAGAGGAAAAGAAGAAGTGAAGGCAAACACAAAGAGGAAAGGGAGGCAGGGTTGATCCCAGGGGCAAGGAGAGGGAGGAGGCATTGGGCCTGGGGAAGAGGACCTGTCCTGTTGGAGATGTCCTCCCAGCAAGGGATCATACATGGGCAAGTGTCATTCTTCCAGTGGCTATTGATTCTGGAAACAACTAATTTGATGCTCTTCTGGATGATTTTCAAGCTCATAAGTTGCTCAAAAACAAGTATAAACAAAAACAAGTATAAAGTGGCTGGGGTGGGGAAAGGGAGAAGGGGGTACAGGTGCATGGTAAAGAAAGAGGGGGAGAGAGAGCGAGAGAGATTGAGAACCTGAATTTTATAAATTGGTACTGAAGGCAAGTCCTAGGAATTCCTGAAAGGTTTTCAAGCCGCAGTAACTCTGTCATTGGAACAAGTCCTTTTCACCACCCATTTAGTAGCCTATTTGAGGGAAGAGAAGAATATTCTTCCAAGAACACCAAGGAGTCTGACCCTGAGGTGAGCACCCTCTCTAGAACAGACCTGCTTGCTGTGGAGTCCTCGGACCAGGAATGGCAAAGAGGCTTCCTCTTGTTGGCCAACTCTGAGGACCTCTCACTTCATCACTTCAAGATTTACAGTGGGTAGAGAGACTTCTGAGAGCAGTAGGCAGGAGTCCCAGCTTCCAGCGGGCAAGTCTGTCCCTGCACCGAAATGGGACTTGGTGGATGGATGGATGATGTATGGATTACCCTTGCTCTAGGCTACCTGCAATCCTATCCTTGAACTTTCCCCCTTCTTTCCCTTTGTCATCCTGAGATGCCCATACATTAAAAACTCTTTAGGAAAATTGGCATCTTCTTAAACTCCTTCTCCACTGGAAGCCCTTGAATCATTTGCTAATTGGTTCAAAGTTGTTAGTCTTGATATGATTCTTCTCACACCAGGACAAGGTCAGCTGATTGAATAGAATTTGAGTTTTGTGTGGAGGGTAGGGGAGAAAGAAGCATGATAGATTGGGGGGCATATGACATTTGGGTGAATAGCAGGAGGAAGCTTGAGCAGAATGAAGGCATTGGTGCCTCTGGGTGAAGAATTGGTATAAAGAAAGGGGCACCAGGACAGAGGTGGGGTATGTGCTCTAGATAAAGGATTTTTTTTCTCATTTCAGTTTGCTCAGACTATCTGTTGTTCTGGCCAAAGGACCAGAGGCTCTTCTTTCTCTCTCTTCCTTCCTTCCTTCCTTCCTTTCTTTAATTCTTTCTTTCTCCCTTTCTTTCTCTCTCTCTTTCTTTCTTTATTTCTTTTAAATTTAAAGTCTTCCCACTCACACAGGGCCTCATGGTAGTTAAGTAGGCTTTGACAATAAGTGTTGAACAAGATAGGAAATAGATCTTTTCAAAAAAAAAATCAGAGAAGTCCAGGAGATCTAAAATAATTTAGAGATGGTTTGCTTCAAATTAGCTTACATCTTCATTTTTTGGTTCACACTTCTATGATGCACTATTTTCTGTGTACATTATTAATCATAATATTAATGAAATCCCAGATGAAAAGTGTTTGGCAAAGACAAGAAGATTTTTGCTTGCAATATATATATACATGAAATAAAATTCTTTGGAGGGACTGTGTCTTAGGGCAGAGGGATTTGTAAGGAAATATTACTTCAAATATGTTTCTTCCATTGAAATCTATTGTTGAGGAATTAATCTGCTCAATATTTGGAAAGAAGCCCCTATTACATGCAAGTGACATCTGCCTGTTGACCTCCCATGTAGGCTCTATGAAGCTGTGTCATGTTACACTCACCTTCATTTATCCAATCGGGAAAAAATTGAATAGGACCAGAGAAAGGATTACCATGAAGTGCTTGCTATTCTCTCATGAAACTCTTAACAACTTCCTTTCACCACCTACAAAATAGAAGGTCAGGCATAACTGGGCAACAATTAGCTTCTCTTTATGTAGTTAATACAGGACGTATAAAAGATATGCTATTAATTTCTTTCTCCCTGTGTGTAACTTACAGTAAATCCTCTTGGATTCATTTTTTAATTATGAACCTTTCAGGCACAGTGAAAATTTATGTGTCAGGGCATCTGTTTTGTTTGAAAAGAATCTATAACCTTCTCCAGCTGTTTCTCTCCTGACTTATAATGTAGATACTTAGATAAAAGAGGGTAGGAGAAGAGAAAGGACCGCTGTCCTGACTTACCCCCTTTTCATCATGGCCAAGTATTCTTGCGAAAACTGTTCCCCCCCCCCCAAATAAAAGAAAAGAGACAGTATCCTCTCAGTGCCATATTTGGGGAAATAGAATATTTATTAAGTTCGGTATGTTCAGTATTGTTTTTCTATAATTTACAGCATTTGGAGAGACTCCTGGAGAATAAATCAGAGCAGAGCTGAATTATGATAAACGGTCTGTTCCTCACATCTATTGCATCTATAAATTGCTGGCCCGGATGCTTCATTCGGCAGTCTCTGTGTGAGATATTTACAGGAAACCATCAACATCTGCTGAGTTAGTCTTCAGTGAGCTTGGGTGGGGAGGTGGTACCTTAGATTTGTGTCTGGATTCGGCCAGTGGCAGAACTGGGTTTGACTTAAGGAGCTGTATTTGGGGGAGTCTGCAGAGGAGTACAGAGGAATGTTGGCATTTCTGAGACTGGTAATGCAAGTAGAGAGGGGAAGAACAAGAAAACAGCAAAGGTGTCCAACAGATGCAATTTTGTTTCCCACAGAGTACTGTGCACGGCAGGTTGGCTCTGTATTCCCTTTCATTGCTATTTGTTCTTAGTGAAAAAGGCCTCTTTGGATTTTCTGGGCTTAGGAGCTTTTCCAGATCATTAGCCACTTCTGTGGAGAGGGCCTGCTGGGGATCTTCTCTGCAGCTTCCAGCTTAGCCGTTCCATCCCGGCAGAGATGGAGAAGATGGTGGGAGAGGGGAGTGGAAGCGGGGGATTGATGGAGTGAGCACTTGCTCAGGCTGGACCAGACTCAGCTCCCTGCGTGGGAGTTGGGGTGTATTCTCTCCAAACTCAGTTGGTCCCGAAGTATTTCTTTCTAAATCTGTTTATTTTGATGGCACACTCCGTTCTGTTCTGAGGGGCAGCACGCCATTGTGGAACAATGGATTTAATTTGAACTCAAAAGATGTGCATTTGAGTCTCAGCATGTGGTGAGCTCTCTGGCTGTAACCAAGTCATCATCTCCCTGGCCTTCCCCTTCCTCTTCTTTTAAATGGGAACAAAAATACTAAACTACGGGGGTTTCCTGGGGTTCAGATGGAATAAAGTATTTAGGAGTTGTTTGTTGTGGACAAAAAACTGCACAAATGTAGGATGGTAGTTTTCTTGATGACATATCCGAATAACTTCAATAGAGGAAAAAAATTAGTGAAAGGAAGAGTCTCATTATAAGTATTTGTCAAAGCCTGGAAAGACTGTTTCTGAAAACAAATTCCTGTTGAATCTGATTGAAAGCACTTGTTTCTGAACTAATCAGATTCACAATCGAGACTTTGGGGGATGTTCTGTAAGCACAGGTGAAGAAGCCGAGTCCCTCTGAGCGAGACCAGGTTAGGTCAGTAGGATATGACATGGAGCTTCCTTGGCATGTCATTGTAGGGCATTTTGTCTTGTATAATGACACAAGGTGATGCCTTGTGCCTCCACTGCCCTTCAGTAGAATGTTCCAAACGGCTCTAACCTCACCAGTAAATGTGTAATTCACCTTGCCCTGAAGGTCCTTCTTCATTTGTATGAACCATGGAAAATGGAAAGATCGTATCTCGCCAAAGAGAGAAAGAGGAGGATGACAAAGCATATACAAGTAGTAGTAGCATCAGGAGAGCAGAACCTTTCTAGGCACCAATAGTATGAAAGAGGATTGAGGCCCACCGTGGGCATCAGATAAAGGCATAAACAGCCTGGCCCTATACTTGGGAATTAACAGAGCTCAGGGAGAGTCCTTGCTGCAACCAGTGTCCCAACGAGGGTAGAGCCAGATTAAGTGAGGATGAGAAGCTGCCATTATCAAGTAAACTGGAAACATAAAAGCGCATATACAAGTAAAAACATTTTATAGACTTTGATTCCTGAAAATGTGCTGGAAAAGTGAATGATAATTTTAGCATATAGATAAAATGTATAATAATGCATCATAAAAATCAAGCTGGCAAAATGTATAGAGAATATTTCATGGGTGGTAAACAATGATGAGAAGCAGAGGCCAAATGGCCCTGTCTCATTTATCACTTATATCCACTACTCTTTCGCTGTTAACCGATAACAGTCATGTTTCAGAACCCTCAATGCATACCTAAGAATAATTTAGAAAATTTGGGATTCAGAGAATTTAGCTCATGAACATCAACTAGTGTATTTAAAATGAGTGTTTTTCTTATTTTTTTAATTTTTTAAAAATTTATTTATTTGTCAGAGAGAGAGGGAGAGAGAGAGAGCGAGCACAGGCAGACAGAGTGGCAGGCAGAGGCAGAGGGAGAAGCAGGCTCCCCGCCGAGCAAGGAGCCCGACGTGGGACTTGATCCCAGAACGCTGGGATCATGACCTGAGCCGAAGGCAGCCGCTTAACCAGATGAGCCACCCAGGCGTCCCAAAAAATGAGTGTTTTTCTTATGTGCCAGGCAAAGTGCTACATTTTTGGGGATACTGTAATCAACATTGACTAACAGACTTGAAAGGCCACAGTAATTAAATGATGAGATATTAGGTTTCCTGCACATTGTGAGATGATGTATATAACACACTTGGTTCGCTCCTGGTGTACAGTGAGCTTTCAGTTATGGATAGCTTTTAATATCATTGGTACTTTTTCATCAATTAAAAAAAATTTAAGTCAGAGGAAACCATTTATTTTGTTTTCCTAAATAACAAATCGACTTTAATCAGGTTTCTGAGATTGCAACTTAAGTGATATAAAATTCTAAGGAGAAGTCGGGATGCTACTGATTTAGAGCTTACAGCCCAGATTACTGCAGTTACCAGGCAGCTGAACAAGTTGTGGATAGCAGAGGCTTTTTAGACATGTGAATTTGAAGTGCGGCAAGCAAGGCATACTCTAGGTACCATCAGGCGAACACTGGGGCTCATATGATTTCATGGCAGGCCTACCTTAACACTGTCGGCTGGATGAGTTATCTCATTGACCCACCACTTACACTGTTCCTAGCCATTACTCCTGGGGTATTGTTCACTGCAACAGGGCAAGAAATAACTCATTGACTCCCTGAAGCAATAGATGATGGATTTTAGATCCCTGACTGCATTCAGGAGGCATAGAAGCTCAGCGTATTAATGGGGGAATCCATTAGCCACCTACTCTATACCATCATATGCTTACATCTTGATGCTGTTGCTGCTGCTGTTTCAACTTGTTAGTGTGTCCCTGATAGATGGCAGAGGGAACTGTATGACTGTATTAGCCTCAAAGATAGTTCTGACAGCCAGACCTGTCGTTTCCCAGCCTGAGATGACACCTTTAGAGCCTGGAATCACTTAATCAATCACTTGATCAATCAAGCTAACCTTCGGCCTGACGTCATTTCATACTCAGGATGACATGAGATGATTGACAATTAAAGTCTCTTATTCTATTCTTGAGTTCTTAAGTTAAGCGCTTTTAATTTGGTTTATTTTTCTACTCTGTTTTCTATAAAATGGCAGGTAATTTAATGACACAGATGATTATTTCCTACATTTACTTAGGACCATAAGTAAATCATCTTACACTCCTACCATTATTATCACTTATACCACTAATATCAATTGACAAAGTACCAGGTACCAGACACTGCGTTAGAATTCTGTTTACATCATTTTATTATGAACTCACAATGACTCAATGAGGTAGTCACTATTAATATCCTCACTTTATGAATGAGGCAACTGATGTTTAATGAAGCTAAAGAAATTTCCCAAGATAGCACTGAGCAGGCATTCAAATCCAGTTCTGACTCTTAATTACTATTACGCTCCTAATGAAAGTTTCAGAGTAGAAAGTATAGTGGTGATCATTTAATTCAACATGTATTTGTGGAATAGCAATTTATTTGGCGTTGTGATGTAAAATTTAACATCAAGGAGGGAAATTGTACAGGTGGCTGTTTTCAGATAGCATTGGGTAGATTCCAAGGAAGGTGAGACTAGTATAGTTTATAGAGATGAAGAAATGAATACAGACAGAGTGGGACAGATTATGGCTGCTGGAACCTGAAGAGGGAACATGCTAGATGAAGATATCCAGCATGAAGAACATGCTAGAGGAAGATTCCCTCCTCAAAATACAGGCTATGTTCCCAAATCTGTTAGGTGTTCAATTTGACCAGAATAAATCTCTTGAGGGAAAAAGGCCAGCAATGTGGAATAGCAGAAAGAGCCTATATTTTGGAGGCAAGTGGTTTGTGTTTCCAGATCTAGTTTTACCCCCTGGCTAGCTCTCTGGCCTTGGATGAATTGACTGCTGTATAAAATGGAGATAGGAAAAGTAGTAATGCCATCTTGCAAGTCTGTGTGAAGATTTATAATAACGTATATGATAATGCTTAATGAGTAACTGGTTCATGCCAAATTCATGATAGTTAAGGCTTCAGTTTTGTTTTCTTGTTTTCTTTCAAGGTACTTCAGGCCCATAGTGAGGAGGGCTTGAATGCCATACTGACAGATTGCTTCTTAAAGTAATGAGAAGACATTGAAAGTCTAAGAGCAGAAGATGAAATGCCCAAAGCTTAATTTTCAGAAGGACTACTTTGGCTCTGTTGAAAGAGTGGCTTTCGGGGCACCTGGGTGGCTCAGTGGGTTAATCCTCTGCCTTCGGCTCAGGTCATGATCTCAGGGTCCTGGGATCGAGTCCCACATCGGGCTCCCTGCTCAGCGGGGAGCCTGCTTCCTCCTCTCTCTCTACCTGCCTCTCTGCCTACTTGTGATTTCTCTCCCTCTGTGTCAAATAAATAAAAATCTTAAAAAAAAATTTAAATTAAAAAAAAGAAAGAGTGGCTTTCAATGGGTTCAAGGACAGTAGATAGCAGGTTATTGTTTAAGTAGTCCAGGAAAAACATTTTTAAGGACTTACTCCGTGATGATGATCATAGGAAGCTAATAAAAATGAAACAAAAGGATAGTCATCCCAGAGAGAAAATCAACAGGTGTTGCCATCTGGTTGGATGGAAAGGGAGGGAATTAAGGAATATCTAAGAGACTGGGAAGGTTAAATTTCATTAACAATAACAGTAAAACCAGGGTACAAGTAACAAAAATGAATTTTAGGATAAGGCAGTGAGAGTCTGATGTTAGTGATCCAACACGTACATAAGGCATCTGAGGGTCAGTCTAGAGAGTTCCAATTGGAAATGTGTGATGAACTCAGATGAGAGACGTGGGCAGAAGCAGGGACTTGAAAATTTGCAGCCTGAAATGACAAGGGAAACTGAGGCTTGTTAAGATCTACAGGGACATAAATAAGTAGAAACTTGGGAAATGCGTACATAAGTTTCCAAAATGCAGGAGGAAAAGAGAGGAAGCGAAAAAGAAAAAGCTAGAGGGTCATAGAAAACCTAGATGGTGAAGTGTTACAGAGATCCAGAGGATTCAGAGAGGTTTTTCAAACACAAGTAGCTGTAGAGCTAGTTTTCCCATACCTTTTCGTCACACCTCTTTTATGTGCCATCCATTTGTTGGATGCCTTCTTTCTCTTTTTTTGGTATTTATTATAGCATGTAATCTTTTTCCTTCTGGTCTCTTCAGTAGTCATTCTGTGCTTCTCTTAGTAGTTGTCGATGGCATTGCTAACTCAGAGTCAGAAGACTCTGCCAGCTAGCAGTTATCTTATGTGAATGGTGAAGAAATAGACACTATTCTGCCAACCTCATTGTATTGTGGGGAAGATCAAATGAGATAATGCATGTAAATGGGCCCTGTTACTATTGATAGATCTACAAAGAAGATAAGATCATTTTCATAATAATTTATATGCGCCTACCGTCCAGCAAAGCTGTTGGTGTCTAAGAGTTTGTGGTTGGAGACCTGGAAATGAGGACGTAAGCAAGGCTAAGGTGATTGCAGTTTTCAACAAGAGGGTTAGGAACCAGGCAAATGGCAAATCAGAGCCAACATGTGAATGGCCCAACTGTGAATGGCCCAGCTCATGAAAGGCTGTGGTCTTCAAATGCTGTTTTTATCTGGAATACATCTTCAGAACTTGCACTTCGCCCCTTGGAACATCTCTTTGGGGAAGGCTGTTTGGATTTCAGGTAGTACTGTAATTCCCCAAAGAACACAATCCCTGCTTCCCGTTGATCACCTTGTGCAGGTGAGGCATGGAGTCTGATCAGCCTCATCATCATTTTAGCTTGCATAGCTACAAATGTTACTAATGGTCATAAAATTATCCAGCCCTTTCTCAAATGCAAAGTACAGTACGTAGGTTTAGCAAATCCTTTCAAAATAAACTCTACTGGTTGATTTCTTATCACTACAAACCCACATTCTCACCTGATGGCATGCATGTTTTTGTAATAACTCCTGCATTTGCTGTTTTATTCATTGTCTAGTCATTGTGTGAGCTACTTCGTGTATAAGAGCCCATTCACTCTACAGTCCTCACACCGCTGTCCAATTGGTGAGATTGCCTCAGTGTTAGAGATTATGAAACTAAAGCTCCAAGGAGTAAGAAGCCATTTGTTCTCAGTTTTCAGATGAGATGGTGGTGTGTTTGATTCTGATGTCATATATACTGCTTTGGGTAAATACTTATTTAATATTAAAGTCAGATGTGGTGAATTTAATAGTGCCTGTGATTTTTTTTTTTTTTTTGATCCATGTAAAGAATGGTAAACAGAAATAGAGGGATGGAGCACAGCATTTTGGCTGAAGCAGAATACATAATTGGAATTAGGTCACTTTGTTTTGGGATTCAGAGAAACTCTCCGTTTTACATTACCTTTTATTGCTTCCCAGTATTTGTTTTTGTCTCAATGGCATTAGGCACCCAATTACTCCCAATCCACTTTCTTAAACATCCCTGTGCAGAATAGGCTTGGAAACTAATCTGAGGTTTTAAATGCAATATGGTGCTACGAGAAGCTCAGAAGTGACTTTTTTCCCCAAATTTTAACACAAATCCTTTCAAATGTAGTATATCTGAGTAGAGATTACTAGATAAATGCATTCTCATATTTTAGGTGTGGTAAATGCCATATTAGAAGTCTTCAAATATCCCTGCTTGAAAACCCTAACTGATCTCAAATAATACGGAGGAGACACATTTAGTCTCCCTGCAGTCAGTATTTAATTTTTGTATTTCTAATTTAAAACCAGGTGGAAGTATCTTCACAACAGCTCCAGGCTATTATCCACTGGCCTGTTAGCTTCTAACATCTAGTGGGAGAACACAGTAAAAACTTGAAAGGGAGACCTCTACACTGGAAATCACATTTTCTTAGAGTGGGAGCAGATTCCATTCAACTTGCCCCTGACTTGATGCCTAATTCCTAAGGCTAATAGGCTTTCGTGTTTGCTACTTAGATCAGCAATACTGGAGCTGGTTTTGTTGCATGGCTAAACAGCAAAGCTTAAATTCAAGACTAAAGTGTGAAAGAGGAAAATGAGCTTGGTGCGACATGTTGCCCAAAGCCCTGTGAAGGTGCATTGGGGGAAGTCCTTGACTACCCACAAAGAGCAGCTGTCTTTAAAAATAAGACAAAAATCTCCCTGAGGTTTAGTTGAGAATAGGAATAGGGCACTAAGCAAGAAGTATAACATGACAAATGGTTTTAGAAAAAAGGGAGGTGGGAGGAATAGATTTGCTGAGTTAAAATTAGCCAGGCAGACAAAGATTACCAGCCTATTTTAGTGAAAGACGATTCATTCATTTATTTATCCAACCAGCTGCTACTATATGTCAGGTAAATTCTAGGACCTGGGGATACAAGAGTAGATAAGATAGACAAATTGCCTGTTTGCATGGAGCTTACCTTCTAATGGGTACAAGCAATCAGAACATGGGTTCTGTAGAATTTGCTGAAAATGCAATGTCCTATATATATTAAATAATTGTCATAGTAACAGATTGGCAAATCCTTACCAAACTTTTATTTGTCTTTGTACTTTTCTCGGTTTCCCAAATCTGCATGTGAACCTCTCTTATTCTTATAATCAAAGAAGAGCACAAAGAGCCCTCTCACCAGCTAGTTCTACTGAGACCACCATGAACAACCACTCTAGATTGTTTCCAGTATCAAAATGAAACAAAAAGGAATAACATCTTTACCCTCCATTTCTGTGCCTTTTTCTTTGAAATGACTGTGGCCATTCCTAGTGTTTTATTTTGTAATCATGCAGGACGCCTTCAGAACATCCATCTTTATTTCACAGACAACAAATTGCTGGAGGCATCCAGACAGTACTAACTGAGAAGAGGGGAAAAAAAGACAAAGACCAAAATCAAATGAAAACTCACCCTCCCTGGGAGAGAGACCACACTGTTTCCAGTGTATTCTCTAAGCCTGCTTATACCGTCCCGCCCACATATTGACCTAAGGCTCCCAGGCCCCACACCCAGTCAATGACAAGAGTGGCGCCTGTGGTGACAGTATCAGTACAAATTAGGCTTTCCCTTCACTTCACTGAATGCCACAGGAAACAGAATGGGACCACATGTTTCCCTTTGATTCACACCCAAACACTGCAAAACACAGAGTGTGCGCTTCCTTCTTCAAGCTGTGTGTGTGCGTTAAACACAGGCAAACATTGGACTGAAATGCAGACACAGTAAGTCAGCTCTGGGGAACACCATTCAAGTCTTTTTTCTAAATCTTGATCTTTTATTGGAGCTAGGTCTCTGCAGAGACTCTGGGAATGATTATTTTACAATCATTCTCCAAAGAATAGTTAAATGTGTTTCATCCAAAATTGGGGATTCACCAACTTGTAAAAGACCCCCTCTGGAACTGACCACCTTACCATTAGCTCTTTCCTTCTAAACAACAAAACAAAACAAAAACACCCACTTTATACAGTAGGTGTGAAAGAACATAGAAGGCTCTATGGGAGACTTTTCCATATCTTTCCACAAATTGCTTCTTTGTAAAAAGTGAGTGTTTGATATGACTATGATATTAACAACAAACTATCCTGGGTATGAACCCCAACCCTAGCAGGAAAACCAAACTTCTCAATGAGGTATGTACCTTCAACCTTCACGTCTCTTTCCAAGAGGATGATGGATTTTGTGAAAAAGTGAGACTTGATGCCAAATTCTCTGCATGTGGTTTTGCACACGTGAGATGGTCAAGATCACAGGATTGAGAAAGAACAGTTCATTTTACCCAACAGCAAAAATGTGTATGTTTATTTACACATATTTACACAAAAATGTGTATGTGTGTTTAAGAGCCCAACCCGAACCACACTCTTCTGTGAATTCATACTCCATTTCTAACCACCAAGAGCTACCTTATAAACTTAGACTGAGACTTTCTAGATTTTAGAAACTTAACCATTGCTTTTCACTTAGCACCTTCTGGAAACAAACTTCCACTAAGTTTCTGTGTGTGTCCATCAAAAGTCACCATTGTGTTCTCTTCTGTCTTCTGAGTAGATGAAGATTTGATTCCCTCTCACAGGGAGTTTGCACTGTTCCTGATGACTGACAGCGAGGCCAGAGCTCCTGTGCCCTCCTTATTGGTCATGAACCCAGTCAGCATGATTAGATTCCTGAGCCTACACAGGGCAGCTGCTTGGGGCCATTGAAAATGGAACTACCGCAATTGCTTCAACCCTTCGTCCCTTCCTGGATCCATCAGACTGAAAAAGCAGGAATGAAGTTATTTTCTTCCTACTGTCTCCCTGGTCTTCAGCAGTATAGCACAAACAAGCCCACTTCTTCTTTGAGCCCCACCAACATGCTATGCCTGGTTCCTGATCTCAGACAAGGAGTCCCTTGTCTTCAATGTGAGAAGTTTAGAGAATATGCCCAGTTAGTGTCCCTTGGGCCTCATCCAATACACAAATATATTTTAAAATTCAGATGCTTCATATACAACTTGAGACTTCCAGTTTCTCTTTAAAAAAACAGAAGGTTCAGCTGTACTGGGCCACTGTTCCTATGTGGCATCAGCCAGCTGGAGACAAGGGACAGTTGCCATTTTTATGGACATGCCATTTCTAACCACTTGTATCCTCCACCCTCTCTGCCACACAAATCGTTCAGCATCTTCATTCATCCCCTTGGCTGTCCCACACCTGCAGATATTGGATATTCTGAGTCTTCTCACACAGAAGTAGTGTTAACAGTGTGGGGTCATACCTTTGCATTTTATACATAAACTGAACTCTCAAACATTTTCATAGACACATGCTTAATTTAGAAGGGTCTAGAAGTTGACCTTTACATTGCCATCCTAAGGGCACCTGTTTGCCCTCTCCAAAATATATGGGGCTCACATATCTGTTTCATAGATATAACCTGGTATTTAGGATAACACATTTAATGATTTCAACTCAATGGCTCACTTATTTGTGCTCTTTGAGAACATTCATACTGAACACAGAATGGGAATTTATAAATGAAGATTTCATTAGTGTTTCTGGGAAAAGTTGGGTGTCATTCTTAAAATATGACATTTCATATAATATGCATAAAATAACATGTTTTTCTATCATATTTTAATGCATAACTTTACAATATTGGTGTGTCAGAGTGTGCTTAACTATTTGCTCTAATTTAGAGTCTTCACACAAAACTCCAATTACTTAGCCTTTTCAGAAGGGGGCCGCCTTTTAGGGGTATGTCTGAGAGCTCTGTATTGTCCTAAGACTGAAAGGTGGTTCATGATCGAGGAACACATTATCAATCCCTGTTTCTGACTCGAGAGCTTTGGGCTGTCTGGATCAAAGTGCTTCAAATGCTTCCTCCTGGATTACTTTTCCTGTTTCATTCCTCAGATAGTCAAGAATTTCCCCACTCCTCTCCCACCTGTACTACCTAAACTTTTTCTTCCATTGCTTCAGGCCATTGCTTCCAGTCATATCATCTTCTGAGACTATGAATAATTCTTTCCCTTCAATTATATTGTTACCTTGAAGGTATTTATAGGCTGTGATCTAGTCCCCTGGAGTCATTGCTTTGCCAGACATTATAAATTTAGCTCTTCCCACCTTTCCTCCTATGTTTTATCTTCCAGCCTTTGTAACATTGCCTTTTTTTTTTTTTGAGCCTATCTTTGTAACTTCTCTGATATTTCAATATTCTTCCCAAACTAGAGAGGTCAGAATAGCACATCATATTCCAGGCATTACTGTGAGTATCTGAATATAGAGAGGGAAGTCACGTGAGAGGATTACTTCAAAATTGAACTTAATCTATTTGTGACTCAGAAAAATAGAATGGTAGAGAAAGCTAACAGGGCACTGTCAACATGTTATATATTTTAGCATACTGTAAGGATAATCACAGAGGCTTAAGAGTAAATGATGATTTTTTTTTTCTGAGAGACAATATCTTGATTCCATTGGGCGCTTGCACCTGTCTTTTAGAGTAATATTTTCCTTAGAAACCTGGGCTTCAGATATGGTTGTGTAATAAGATGGACTTTCTCCCCTAGTACACACACTTTTAATCCAGTATTATCATTAATAGTGTTTTTGCTGTTGTTACTGTTAATATTACTCCTGCCCCTGTGGTTTAAAATTAGGAAATGGCATTAAGCATTGCATTTTAGGAAGCAAAAATAAATTGCAGCGTGAACCACCTTGGTACTAGCTTTAAGTTCGAGTCCATGTCCATAGGCATTGGTAGGATTCCACCAATATGGCAAATTGGATATAGCCTCTGGGGAGCATTGCAAAGAGCCAGACCCAGCTTAGCTCTCAAGTATTGTGGCCTCCAAACATTTTTGATTGTCCACCCATAGGAAAAGGAAATTAACCTTGCACTTACTTATATTTGGTTTAATGTAGTGTGCATACCTGCTAAACTGTTGTTTATATTATGAAATATACAGCAACATCAGAATTTCTAAAAGTGAAGATTTCAAAAATAGACATTCCTGTATTTTTTGCCATAACCCCAGTGAACCCACCTTGGCATTTCCGGGGGATGCTTAGCCCACTTTGGAGATGCCTGCTCTGGTGGGGATCTCTGTACTGATAGAGCGAGTGGCCAGACTCAGCAGCTTCTCATGTCAGAAGTCCAGAATGAATGGTTCAAGGCTGGAGGGCATCTGAGAGGCTGTCATCCAAACATTCATCTTAGAAGTAACCATGCAGAGACCCAGAGACTTACCTACTTAGGGTCCCAGTTGGCTAGTGAGAAGGCTGGGGGTAAAACATAAGCCTCGTGGTTGTCAGATTGTAGTGTATAAGGAAAATGCCTGGTGTTCTCTTTCTGGTAGAGTTTGAGAAAGGTAGAGACTGAGCTCCTGAAGGCTGGACAAGAGGGTGGGTTAAAGGGTTCTATTGATGGTGAGGTATCATTTGCCTACATGGTCTCTGATCTCTCGTGCTCCCTCCTGTTGAGCCCTCTCTACAAGTTCTCTTTCTCTGTTTCTCACTTTGTGTTTCTCTCACCAACATAAAATTCAAGGTTTCTACTTAACAGTAGACTTCTTTACCAAAAGCATGCTCTGGAGCCAGACTTTCTTGGTTCAAATCCCGACTCTGTTCCTCAATAGCTCTGTGACTTTAGGCAAGTTACATAGCATCCCCTGCCTCAGTTTCCCCATCTGTCGAAAGGGAGAATAATAAAGTTCCATTGGGTTGATGTGAGGATTAAATGAGAAGGTACCTTGAAAGTCCTGATATACTACTGCCTGACCCCATCCTAAGGGTCTTTTAAATGTTAGCTGTTGCTATTGTCATCAGTTTATTAATAGTTTCTCCTAAAAGCTAAAGCACTTTGCCCCATACCGTATATTCCATTTTGTAGCATGCCCTCATGCTAACCAGGGGAAAACATTCTTCTTCCACTGTATATATATGTACCCCGAGGCCAATGCATATGCTTATGACCAAAATCAGTTCTGAATCCTAGGACAGACTCTCAACTGGTGTTCCATGTCAAACTGTATTTCCTTTCAAGGTGAAAACAATGACACAAAACCTCGTTCAGCAGAGCAGAAACACAGACTCCATAGTTATTTTTTTTTCTTCTCATCCCCCTGAAGCATCTCCTCTATCTGAATGGGGCCCCTGTCCTGTCAGAAGTCTGCCCAGCCTGAGGGTGATGGCAACAATAGGGTTAAAGTAGGATCTGTTCCTCTGTCTGAACTCTCAGCCTCCTGAGAGCCTATGTTGCAACCTCAATAACTTTCTCACATAACTAGCTTTCTCCTCTCCCTCGGAGTGTTTCCATTTTCTCCGGTGTTCAGTATCAGGGAGTGTTATTAAATGATAAGGGGGTTTGCTTCCTCGTGTATATTGTGAGAGGCTGAGAGACAATGAGTGTTGTGACACATTGGAGGGCATGTTAGCACTGATTACGGGAACTCTGTATCAGAGAGCAGATCATGTGACAAGACTGCATCTGGGACACTGCCTCCCTTCCCCAGAGAGTTATTAATGGGCCTTCATACCTGGGAGGACAGATTACGATGTCTGGGCAATGCGACAATTAGAGATGTGTCACTTATCATAAGCAGGGCCCCAGCACCTGGGGCTGGCAGCTCTGTTCCATGCATGAGGCAGTCTCCATGCTCCAGAGACAAAGTGGAACTTGCTCTGGTGACCTTCCCTGAAAGAGGCCGTCTTAAGTTCACAACTGGCATTGACTGGTCATTGGCTTTGCATGTAGAAAGAGACCGGGAGACCTGAGTTTTATACTCCCTTCTTCTGCCATTGTTAAGGTCTTGACCATAGGGTTCAAGACCCCAGAGTCACTTAGCTTGTGACAATCAGTTTTTTGATATGCAAAAATAAGACCTATGTATGCCCTACTTACCTCACAGAGTTGCAATTCCTAGGTCATCTCCATCAAGGTAATGACATGGATACAAGAGTGTGCATGTGCATAGAAAGGAGACCTAAGGATGTTTTCAGGCATAAGAGAAAGGGCCAGTACAAAGGCAGATTCTGACATTGCATGGGAGAAGACGTGGACAAAATTGGCCAACTTGGAGGGGAAGGAAGCAGGGAAAGGGAAGAAAAACCCAAGGGGGGGGTGGTTTAATTTTGGTCACCTCTCCTATAGAACAAAAATGAAAACAGGGTTGGGGAATTGCACCAAAATTATGAACAGGAGGAGAGTCAAGGAAGTTCACATCTGATATTCTTAAACTTCCCAGTGAAAAAAATTTTATGGTCATCTGCTGCAAGCAACAGGGGCAAGGAGATCTCAGAGGAAGTCAAAAGCATCTTTTCAACGATGTTTTTGATCTCTATCAGAACAACTTGGCTTTTAACCCTAGCTCTATCTTTTCTTCCTGGGATGGTCTTAAGTAGTCGCCTATCACTTTCTGGAGCTGTACTTCAGGGTTATAATCTATACCTTCCACACCTGTTAAGAAAATGAAATGTGACCACATATGTAATGTACACAACACTGTACTTGACACATAAAAGCTCCTCATTATTTTAGAAACACAGGATGATGGCAGGGAATGCATAAAACATCCAGGGTTGCTAAATAAGAGTTTCCAATTCAGTGGTTGGGTTGCGTTTGCCAGTCTGATTGTGCCAGGATTACATAATATATCTTCATAGGTGTAAAGCCTCTTGGAGGCTGGTCTTCAGCCCTGGTGCTGTTCATGCTTCACATTTCTCTTCTAGTGCTCTTCTGTCTACTTGTGGCCTTATGTAATGGACCGCATAGAGGAAGGGGGTCTCTGTATAGTGTAATGTGTTTCCTGAGCTCCTGAATTGGTGCCAGTGGCACATCAGTCCAGTCAGATAAACACCAAGGCACACCTTACTCCTAACTGAGAAGGAAAAATTATTGGAGTTTGCACAGGTCGGCCAAGTAATTTATCATCTGCACTGGTATTAAACCGCCTACCATAGATACGTACCTCATTTTACTCAAAGGATAGCCCAAGAATAACGGGGAAGGACTTCCCTTTAGAGTTTCCTCTTTCTAAATCCCTCTTCAGATTTCCTCTTTATTACATTTTATATGATTAATGCAGATAATCACAAATGTGAACAGTCAGCCCAATTGGAGTAGGGGTGGAAGTTAATCTGGGAGGAAAGAAGACCCTTCTTAAGAAGCAATTAGACACCCTTTCAAATAACTAATAACTTGCCTTTCATGAGAAAGAAAGCCCTCAAATGGGGTGCAAACCCAATTCAAATACTTCATTAGAATTACAAACACACTTTAAATGGAATGACTATTTTCTTATAAAAACGGCTGCTATTCATAAAGCACTTACTGGTGCACAAGTGTGTGTGTGTGTGTGTGTGTGTGTGTGTGTGTGTGTGTAGGAGTGGATGTATCTGCTTTTGTTTTGTTTTGTTTTCCCTGTAATCCCCTCAAAGTCGCAAAGATAGGAACTATTATCCTCATGTAACAATTGGAGATCCGAATTTCAGAGGTTAAGTGACTTGCCAAAGTTCCTGCCACTTGTAAACAGCTGAGACCAGATTTAAATCTGGTCTGAAAATCTAGATTCTTTCTTCTTCCTGGGATTTCCTAACGCCTACACAATCTGTCCCCTGACTCCTTCAGGCCTCACACTATTCTGTTCTATGGCACACTCATGTCATATTGGTCCCTGGAGTGGAATGCAACAAGATGAAACCAAGAGATTGTTTTATCAGCTTTTCCACTCACGTGTCTTCATAGTTCCTGCCTTTCCTAACAAGAGAGAAAGCCAGTCACAAGGCTTTGGGGAAACGATTGCTGGGAAAATCTTGAAAATTAGGTACTGCAGGCAGAGCCCTCAACATCTTGCCAAGGGGGCTTTATGTAGTCTGATAAGATATGACTTTACATATCTTTGGGGGAAGAATATGAATCTATCAACAAATGCCAATTAGCATGACAGACAAGTGGCAAAATTTTCCACAGAATATTTTATTCAGAGAAGGTAATCTCTTTTCTCCTAAGTAAGAGTAAATTCAGGCAGAGAGTATATTTGAGCACTAAGAAGCATCTTACTTGGTTTAAATATCATTTCTGTAGAAATTTTACTATTTTTATATCATTTTAAGATTATGGATGTCTCTCTTTTAGGAGACAATCAATTGTCTGGTAGATATAACCCAGTGGCAATCATAGACCACAAAAACTATGACTCAGACCAGTCATAAGTAGACATCTATCTGCCTTCTCAAAGATGAGTTCCTGGAACTTGCTGGTATACCTACTGAACTAGGGTGCTCACATCAGGAAGTTATCACTTCTTTGCTGCTGTTAATCTGGCTTTGCCAACTCAAGAAAGAATATCCAGAAGTTCTAGCTCTTGAGTCCCTGTGTATTGTATCCAGACTTCAAAAGAATCAATTAAAATGGGGGCGCCTGGGTGGCTCAGTGGGTTAAAGCCTCTGCCTTAGGTTCAGGTCATGATCTCAGGGTCCTGGGATTGAGCCCCCCATCGGGCTCTCTGCTCAGCAGGGAGCCTGCTTCCTCCCTCTCTCTCTCTGCCTCTCTGCCTACTTGTGATCTCTGTCTGTCAAATAGATAAATAAAATATTAAAAAAAAGAATTAAAATGCAGTTGAATGTTAATATTTACTTATTATTAATATTGAGAAAACTAGCTGGTCAGCTAGAAAAATCACCCTAAATCTAATTTATGCATCAGTAAATAAAGAAAAAAAAATTTGAATTTGTCAGCAGGTCCCTACTCTCCAGTGCTGTCTCTCTTTTCAAAGTGATTTTGTAAGATAGTGTTAATGTTAATGTATCATATTCTAGAATATATTTACCAATGAATCTTCAAAGAATTTAGTGGTATCATGAATTACGTGAAGCCTCAGAAGATCATGTCTGGCATTCTATGGCCAGATTGTCCTACACAGATTTTTATCAGTCATACATGGAAAGTACTATGATATAGTAAATTCTATAAGGCTTCTGTGACTAATCTCATGTGTTTCCTCCCAAAGAGCATGCTTTCAATTTTGGACCTTAGTTGATTAATCAAAGTTTAGGGTCTTAAATGGTGCTAAGTGAAGAAATTCCAAATATATGCACAACATAAACCAAAGTATTTTCCTTCCTGAGTGAAATTCCATTATCAAACAGCTTAATATGATAGTGAACTTGACCAATGGTGGGTGCCTGCAGGTGAGGAATGGACATTAATTCAGGTGGTAACACAGAGGTTGGCATTGTGAGGATTTTTAAATTCCAGAACTAAATGGATGATCCACTGAGAGGCAATGTCCAGACAGATCAATACTGTACAAAAAGATAATTGCTTTTCTTGGTGAATCCTAAGAAAGGTCTGGGGCTTTAGGGAAATTGAGAGAGATTTCTTTTTATTTTTATTCTTTTTTCTTTCACAAAAAGGTAATTAATGAGTACAACAGACAATTCAGGGCCAGAGAATAGAATCTGAAAGCTTGAAAGCTTTATATTCAGAATGGATTCAGAGATTTACCGAAGGGCTTTAGCCCAGAGCAGTGCCTACAAAGTGGACCGAGCTACAGTGGTGACAACGTCTTCTTGAGAGATGCTTGCTAAAATCTTCTATTGGGCAAGCATCCAAAAACATCTGAGCAAATGAGGTATTCCTTCCAGCATATCTGTATAGATGGGAAAGAGGCAAATATTTAGGGGAAAAACAGAGGGATAGTAAAGGTAGTCTATAAATGAAGCCTGAAATACACTCTACTGTGGGATGAATGCGTGCGGATTTTACTCCAGCAATGACATATCATGCTTTCTTGGACTGTGTAAAAGTGGCTATTCCATCCATCAATAATATATTAAATGATAGATTAAGAGCCTCTTCATTTCTTAAAATCTCCAATGGAATTTGTTTTGACAATAGATCATTACCAAGTTTGAAATTAAGGTGAGTGTAATCATTGTATTTCAACAAAATTTTCCACAAGGTCTGTATTAGTTAATGAAAATATCTATACTGAATTGAATGACAAAATGCTGGTCATACTCGGGATAGTGTCAAAGTGTCATAATTTGCTTTCTTATTCAGTTCCTTCTGCTAGGTGACATGATCCTTAAAAACAGGGTCCTGGTCCTGTCCGTCCTTGCATACACAGTATGTGCTCAATAAATGTGTCTTCAATGAATGCACCAAAGAAGAATCTAATTGCAAAGTTAACAAGGATATATGAAATGTATACTTGAAATCTGGTACTTACTCTCTTATTAGATTTTTCTTTGAGATTTGACTATATTTGAGTATGAAATGGTTTACCTAAAAATACAGATAATTAAGATAAAACAAACAGAATCCTATCTTTACATCAAAAGATTTATATCCTGACACAAAAAATAAGTAATGGATTCTGCCATCTTCATTAACTTCCTGTTTCATTTGAGAAATGGCTGCATTTAGGCAGACTGAGGAGACTGTTTCTATTCTGTCAGAATTTCAACTAATCCCCCAGAAACTTGAAAACTGGTTATGTGCAGAGAGCAAGAGAAGGGAGAAGTGAGTTTCAGTTTCATTACATGGGATCATCCTCCAAAGCCTTCTTTCATAGAGGCCTTGCATGAAGAAAGCAAAGGGAACATCATTAGGGTGGATCTTTTCTGCAAGGGACCAAAAAGGGTAATCTTTAATAGAAATACATAGGAGGGGCTCAGTCGGTTAAGTGTCTGGCTTTGGCTCAGGTTATGATCTCACGGTCCTGGAACTGGCCTGCATCTGGCCCCCTTGGGCTCCATGCTAAGCAGGGAGTCCTAGCTTGCCCCTCCTCCTTTTCATTCTCTCTCTCTCTCTCTCAAATAAATAAATAAAATCTTTTTTTTAAAGACATACATAGGAAAGAGTCAATTATTTTAAAAAATTAGGGATTGAAGTTGTTGCTTTGGGGAAGGACAGTTGATAAAGGTAGTCTGAAATACACTTCACCGACAAATAATTTCTTAAAATTTTTACTTTGAAATAATTTGGGCTTTGCAGAAAAGTTGCAAAGATGATATTGTGTTCTTTATACCTTTCACCCAGATTCCTCCAGTGTTAACCCATTATATAGCCATGGTATATTTACTGAAACTGAGAAATTAATCTTTGTATAATACTATTAATTGTAGACTCTATTCAGATTTTCCTCATATTTCAGCTAAGGTTCTTCTTATGTTCTAGGGTTTAGCCCAAGATACCATGTTTCATTTATTCTTCATGTCTCCTTAATATACTCCAAGCTGTGACAGTCCACAAATACTTTTTAATGAAAAGAATTATCTGGAAGTATATTTATTAGATCATTACCATCCTTCCTATCTTTCTTTTCTCCACTGAACTTGGGCATCAATCACTTCCTTAGCTGTTGATTCTAATTTATACCTTGGATATTTTTGCATCGCACATTGTAAATGTATTGATGCGGTCACATGGTAGGGGTGTATATCACACTTAAGTCTGAGATTATCCAAAAATACTCTTCTAGTTTCACCAAACTACCCTCTCATTAATCATTAGGACAAAGCATAGAATGGGTTTGGAAACACAGACTCTGGAGCCCAACTGGTGGGATTTGAATCCTTACTCTAGTTGTATGACATTAGGAATATCACTTAATCTCTCTGTACCTCAGTTTCTACCTTTGTAAAATAGGAGTCATAGAAGATTAAAATGGACAAATGTACAAAAAGCACATAGAAGAGTCTCTTGGCACATGGTAAGTGCTCTACATTAGCTCTTGTTATAGTTATTATTATCTATAAAAAATGAAGGAAATCCATATAGGGTATTAGAATAATTCTTGCATTCTCCATCAGAATGCCTGAGTGAACATCTTAGCTCCAAACTTTCTAGAGGGGGTGGTTCTTTATATTTTGGAATAGAGATAACATCGGCTCTTTTTTCAAGGAGTTACTTTAAGGATCGGATGAGATAAGACATGAATAAGAAACTGCAAATGTAAAATGCAAACCTGAACAATAATGCATGTAATGTGCATAAAGGGGGTGGCTAGAACAGGAAGAGCCAGGGGGCCTCACCAGGCAGCCTGGTCCTGACAGTGATAGAAGACACGTGTGGGTTTATGGGAGTACTTTGTGTTGGCCATAAGCACTGGATGGTTTATGTGTATATTTCCGTTCACTTCGACCAAATATGTTGGGTATGGGAGATCAAAGCTACCTAGAAAGAGAATAACAGAGGTGTCACCCCCTTATAGCTTCATTAGAGAATGTCCCAGGCATTTCTATTAGTACTCATAGGGGACAGGGATAAGGGGACAAGGTAGGCTTGGGGACTTGTTATTCTGAACACCTCATTTCCATGGTGGTATTATTTCAGTCATTACTACAAAGAATTTTTAGAAGAAGCCTAGCCTTGCTTTCTCTCTAAGTGGCATCCTGCCACTGGACCCTAGTGCTTTGAGAATCTGCAAGCTGACACGGAGGCCAAGGAGTGTTCTTTAGAACGGAAAACCTGGGTATGAAGAGTACTGGGTCTGCCAAGGCCATGCTTGCCATTGATTTTCTGCTTTGTTACCAAGCAACTGAGATTTCTTCCACTAAAGAAGAAGGCATACACCTCCACTTCAAAGAGAAATATGTTAAGAAGGAATAAATGGGCACTTTACTTTCTCTTAGGAACAAAGATAGCATACTGAGTCAGAGTTCTGAATTCAGGATCTTGATACAGCAGCAGGCAGATGGGGCGGCTGCAGCTGGGACTCCCCCTTCTTCACCTTTTCCTCCTTCTCCTTATCTTTCCTCTCCTTCTTCTTCTCCTTCTTCTCCTCCTTCTCCTCCTCCTCCTTCTCCACCTTCTCCTTCTTTGAAAACTCCACCTCCTCTAACAATCTGAAATGATCACTATATAATAACTACAAGGGACCCCCAAAAGTCCCAACACTCTTGTAAGGTATATAAATTGAAGGGCAAATTATATATTATTACTAACATTTATTGACTTCTCACTATATACGAGGCACTGTTCTAAGATTTTTACATGTAATCATAATTCTGTGAAGTATGACTGGTTATTATTACCATTTCACAGATGAGAAAACTGAAGCACCTAGTCAGGAAGAAAATTCTTTGAAGTTGCACAAACAGTAATTCAGAGTACTTTTCCATTCAGTTATCAGTATTTTCAATAATTAAGATAATGTATAAAGATCTTTACAATGATACTGTTATTCCTACCCTACCCGCATTAAATTGGCATGTGCAAAAAAAAAATTAAAAAGCCATAAACACAATGATTAGGGTTGAAAGCAGTCATTTTATGTTTATAAGGTCTCGTCTCCATCAATTAGATCAATTAGTCAAATACTGAAATGAAAGGGATTAACTGTAAACTGAAATTTAAAATACTTGAGGGAAAGCATCGAGCAGTGTTGGGATTCTTTCTTTCTTTCTTTCTTTCTTTCTTTCTTTCTTTCTTTCTTTCTTTTTTTTTAACCTTGAAACAATCCCCATGATCCAGCGATCTGGGAGAAGGAGTGCTTTTTTGATAGAAGAACTAATAGAGTTTTCTACTAAAAAAAAAAAAAAAAAAAAAGTAAGGAAAGGAAAAAAATCAGATAATTATTACCCTTATGAACCAGGCTATGACCCAATTATGTATCACTCACACATGTGATTATGGGTAAGCTTGGTTATCCGGTTTTGAGTATAGTAAACAGTTATCTGAGCTGATCAAAGGGTAGTGTACTCTAAGAAATCTGATCTCTGGTGAAGAGAGATTCCCCATGGATAACAACCAAGGGTTACATATTTTCAAAGACCAAGAAAACAGTGAAATGCCCTCAGCTAGACAGAACATGGTGTTACTGCTCTTGGTTATCCGAAAGGATTTTGCACTGCCTCAGGGCTGTCATTACGAACCTCAGTGATTATTGTGGGAATTTGGGAAAGTGCTAGTGAATAGGAAGCTCCAATTACAGAACACTGGATGAAACAGCCTTTGCTATAATTATACTGTGTTTAGACTGATAGGCCTAATGAGCAGTGTTCCGTAACCCAAATGTTGATTTTGGAATGGGTTAAAATCAGGGCTAAAACCATAGAAGTAAATTTGTTTACTGGATTGACTATGGGGCTCCAAGTAGATTTCCGATTTTTCAGCTAACATCCCTTAAGTGCCAACCAATGTCAGGCCCTGGGCTAGGTGCTAGAGATCCAAGAGTGGATGAAACCCTCAGGGAGTTACAGCCCAGTGAGGGAGGAGGAATAGTACTGATAATAATAGCAAATGATATGAACTGAGCCCTTCCCAGGTGCCAGACACTGTTCTCTGCACTCTGCCTCTCCTAATTCATTTACTTACTCACTACTCTAAACCAGTGATAGAGGGACATTATTACGAGTAAGAAAGAAGGCACAGGAGGGCTCAGTAATGGATCCAAAGTCATGCATGTGGTAAATGGCAGGGTGGGGCTTAAACACAGGTGGTCTGATTTCACTAAATCACTGCTCTGACCTCAGCACCCTAAAATAGTGCCTGACTCATAATAGATGCTTAATAAGTATAGTCATTAAAAGGTGAAAAAACACTACTGGGTATTTACCTCAAAGATGCAGATGTAGTGAAAAGAAAGGGCACCTGCACCCCAGTGTTCATAGCAGCAATGTCACAATAGCCAAGCTGTGGAAGGAGCTGAGATGCCCTACAACAGATGAATGGATAAAGAAGATGTGGTCCAGATACACAATGGAAATTACTCAGCCATCAAAAAGGATGAATACCCACCATTTACATGGATGTGGATGGAACTGGAGGGTATTATACTAAGTGAAATAAGTTCATCAGAGAAAGGCAATTACCATATGGTTTCACTCTCATAGGTGGAATATAAGAAATAGCACAGAGAATCATAGGGGAAGGGAGGGAAAACTAAATGGGAAGAAATCAGAGAGGGAGACAAACCCTGAGAGACTCTTGACTCTGGGAAACAAATTGTGGGTTCCAGATGGGGAGGTTGGTAGGCAGATGGGGTCACTGGCGATGGGCATTAAAGAGGGCCCGTGATGTGATGAGCCCTGAGTGTTAATACACAACTGATGAATCATTGAACACTACATCAGAAACTAATCATGTACTACTATATGTTGGCTAATCGAATTTAAATTAAAAAATAAATAAATAAAGGACGGAATAAGGGATTGAAAGGATGAATGCTTTCGTGACTGTGTATAGAGTCTAGAAACAGTGACCAGTACCATCCTGACAACCTGTTTTCCATTTTATCAGTCTCCCTCACCTACAGGACAAATTCCCAAAGAAAATTGTGCTTCTAGGTACAAAGTAATGACATTGATTAATTGGTTCATTCACTCACTCCTTCTTCATCCTTTCTTCACTCATTAGGCCTGCGTAGAGGGTTTTCTCTCCAGGCCCCTGTTTTTGGTATTCTGGCAGTTATGTTAGCCAACTGCGTGTGTGAGTACACATGTGTATTGGAAGGAGGATCAAGTAAATACACGACTAATGCAATGTGAAAGTATTTTTGTTTTAAGTAGCAGTTATGTATCTAGACTTACATCACTATTTTTTTGAGAATACAAAGAAAAGTGTTCCTGTTTCTGCTCACTAGAAAGTTAGTTTACAAGCATTTATCTTCAATTTATCAGAGATGGATTTTTCTTATGGTCAGTTTTTCAAAATCTTGGAAACTGATTTTAGCAGACATTGGATCTGGAGGAAAAGGAGAGAGAAAAAAGCAAAACAAAACATGAGAATCAATACAGACCCTAGTGATCATTTGTCCAAATAAAACAGATATTCAGAACTGGACATGAGTCTTTGGTAATCACTGATTGAAACAGATTTGGCTGGCTGCTGTTTAATGGGAGAGTGATTAATACTTTTCACTAGCCCAAGGGGTAAAAAGCAAAATTAGTTTTCATTCTAGAAAAAAATTTTTTTAAAGGCCAGTTAAAATTATTGACTTCATGCATCACTCAGCAATTATAGGAAGCCTTACTGTACCCTCTCCGTAGATGATTAGAATAATTGCTGTCCTTTCATCTCCCTCATCTAAGGACACTCTCCCAGTGCCTCCCACTTCCCTTTGTGTCTTCGCATGCTGTCTGTATCTGCTTTGCTAAGAGAACATCAAGGCTCAGCATAATTGGGCCATTTCCCTGTCATACTGGTTTGCTTCTAAATCTCCCTCCTCTGTAGGTTACAGTGAGGTCAATTATATGCAGTCAAATGGCAGAGAAGATATTAAAAATACATATATCCTAGAACTGAACATATACCACATGTGTGCTTTTCAGAGGGACCTTCTCCTAAGATATCTTAGATAAACCCATTGGCAGTTTTCTTCCCCTGTTGCCAGTGACTGCTGGCAATCACTAAAGCTTTGATTTGCAGAATGACTGATACGTGAATAATATTGGTCTTGGTTTTTGTTTTTCCATGAGTAGTAAAAGACAGAGAGGGTTTGCACTAACATCATGTTTCCCATACTTACCTGATAATCAGAATCAATTGTGGCAGATGATGAAAATATGCCCCAAACCTATGAACCAAAGGTCTTCACAGGCATTGGGATTTATATATTTTATAAGCTCTCTAGATGATCTAGTCATTAACCAAAGACTGGGAAGCCTGGTGCTAATAATACTGAGCAGGTTTTTATACGTCTCATGCTTTCCTGATTAGAGTAATGTCTAAGTGTCTTTCTTTGATTAAACTGAAATTAAAATGTTTGGAGTACCTCCCACATTGAATTTTCCCATTACCCACTGCCTGGGACTCTGAAAGATCAAATCCATGTAGGGGTATTGTGTGATGAAGATGTCTTTCTGTTTTTATTATTAAGCTGAATGAATAAGGCCGCCAGTTCATGCCCCCTTTGTCGATGTTACGACAACATATGTTGACCTAGTGACATTTGTCAACAAAGCTGCCTCACTAGCTAAGCTCAACCAACCTTACTTCTAAAGCATTTGAATGCTTCACATTGTGAGGTCCACTATGACAAAAGCTAAGGATAGAAAAAGTAACAGAGTTCTAAAATATTACAGTTGGGAGGGCCATTGGAGAGCATCCATTACAAACTGAGAACTATAAAAATAAAGGAACAGAGGCCATTAAGGGACTTGCTGAAGTCAAATGGTAAATTAGAGAAACCGTTTGGACTAAATCTACTAATTCCAGGCCTGATAATCTCTCGGGTCACCATTCCCTGATTCCTACATTAATCGATCTCCTTTCCACGCCTGTTTCCTCTTTAGAAACAACAACAAAAACAAAACAAAAACAGATTAGACTGAATTGTTGACTTTAAAACCATGTTCTCCAAGGTTCAGTAGGAGAACCTGGGAGGCCATTGGAAATGGGAGTGGAGTTGGGAGAGGTTGGGCTGGTCAGAAGGGGGTGCTTAGAATTCCCCTCATTCTATTTTTACCTGTTTGGTATTTGAAATTACATTAAGAATTTGTTGGGGAAAAAAAAAAGTCTGATACTCTTTATTTTTAAGTTGCAAAGCCAAAGGACTGAATGGTATCTTCAAATATATATTTGATCTAATGTCTGGGGATTCTGAGAAAAGAGGTCTGTGAAAGCAAGGGTGCTGCTTTCTTTGCCTTTCCCCCTAGGATTTGATTCTTGTGTTTTCGGTGAATGGTACTTATTGACCACTTTCAAGTATGGCTTGGTCAACTCAAGGAATTGACACTTTGAAAGTAAGAGAACAGAGGGAAGAGAAGCTATTTGGAGGGAGACTACCTTTTAAAATCCTCTTTGAAAAAAAAATTAATAAAATAAAATAAAATCCTCTTTGGAAAGCCAAGCTAAACTGTCCACTATTTCCTCCTAACATGGAAAGGTGACCTCACTCTCAGGCAGTAGTATCATGCTCGCTGTCCTCTAGTTCCCTAAGGGGTGGAGAGAGAGGGCACTCTGAGTTCACAGTGAGAAGTGCCCTTTCTCTTATCTGAGCCTATTCTGCCTTTAGGGGGACTTTGATGCTCCTCTTTGGAGTTCTGAGAGTAGTTGAAAGTCTAAGAAAGAGTTCTTTAAGTAAGAAAACACAAGAGAACTAGAAGCAGTCGTCCATCTCTCTCCCTCTCTCTCTCTCTCTCTCTCTCCCCCTCCCTCTCTTTCTCATTTCTCATTCTCTCTCTCTCTGCAGCCATCAATTTTTGACATTAAACTAGGCTGTCTCTGTGTTCTGTGCAGTTGGCCTGAGCTCTCTTCTCTTTTGGCCAGGACTCAAAAGAGACCTGAGGGTGTATCTACCTCCTTTTACTTAATTTTGGTCTCCTTTGTCTTACCCCAAAAGGAACTAGAGCTTTGTTTCCCTACCCCATTAAAGTAGCCTGCTTGGTTTTTAAACCTTCTCTGCACACTGCCACTATCATTCTTACTTTTTCCTCACTCAGTTCCCTTCACTTCAAGCCTCTCATGTGCTCATGCCTCGTTTGTCACCAGACTTTAGATCGACTGACTTATGGTATGAAAGAATGAATCAGGTGGGAACGCATGGAGCTACTTCCTTCTTCTTTCCTTTAAAATGATCAGAGAGTCCACCCAGACAAGTGATATAGTATTCCTGGATTCTGGTTGCTGGACCATTTAAGTTTTCTAATTTGTAATCATAGCTCTTTAGAGTTTAAGTGACTGGGTTTTCACTTGACAGTGAGTGCATAGATTTCTTTTATAATATTTGATGGTTATTTATCTCTTTCTGATTTTGTTCCTGTGTTTTATTACATCCAGTTTAAGTTTCCCATTTAGTTGACTTGTGTTTTACGTATCTTGTTTCTGGATATATATGTGATAGGTATATAGTTTTCCACAGGTAATAGATCCCAGTATTCCTATGAAAAAAATTGATAACACTATTTGGAAAGAAATCCCAAAACCTCATTGATAACAGCATACATATGATTTACAGAGTTTCTGGAAGCAAATCTACCTCTCTGATTCCTCACTGTCCCATCCTTTGACCCATCCTAAACTCCATAGTGACCTCATTACCAAGAAAGAAACAACTAAACTCTTTCACACTTCTCTGCTCTGCTCTGCACTTGCTATTCCTTGGCCAGAAATACCCTTCCCTTTGCCCTTCACCTTCTCAGTGGGGAAAAACGGAGAGTTTTTTCCCTAAGGTCAGAAACTGAGAGCTTTTCCCCTAAGGTCAGGAACATGGGAGGGATGTCTACTATCACCACATAGTACTAGAACATAGTACTAGAAGTCCTAGCCTCAGCAATCAGACGACAAAAATAAATTAAAGGCATCTGAATTGGCAAAGAAGAAGTCAAACTCTCCCTCTTTGCAGATGATATGATACTTTATGTGGAAAAACCAAAAGACTCCACCCCAAAACTGCTAGGACTCATACAGGAATTCAGTAAAGTGGCAGGATATAAAATCAATGCACAGAAATCAAGTGCATTTCTATACACAAACAATGAGACAGAAGAAGGAGAAATTATGGAGTCAGTCCCATTTACAGTTGCACCCAAAACCGTAAGATACCTTGGGATAAATCTAACCAAAGAGGCAAAGAATCTGCACTCAAAAAACTATAAAGTACTCATGAAAGAAATTGTGGAAGATTTAAACTAGTCTTTTACAGCCTAATAGAAATGTCATCTGCTTTGATAGGACTTCTCAGATGGCCATGAGCAAAATCAGATGTCCCGCCTTCTGTTTTCCCATGAGAATTTACTGATATACCTGTGACAGCTCCCTGCCACTCTAGCCCATTCAGTTGGGAGATCTTCAGGGGGTAAACAAAGTCTTACTCTTCTTTGAATTCCCTGTGCCTCACAGACTGCCTGGAACATAGGGCATAGGCATATTGACTGAGAGAAGTGATGCAATTAATCAATCTACCTATTCCCTAGCACTTGAAACTTCTCAAGGGGCCTGTATTTTCCTTTGCTCACTTGTTCTCTACTTTTCATTCAATCTATTAATTAAAAAATAATAATTTTTTTTTCCTCCAGGGCAATCTCTCTACTAGCCTGTTTTCTCTAACTCCATTCCTTTCGTAAATATGAAACTACTGTCTCCATAGGTACTAGTCTAATCTGGACGCTCTTGAATCTCACTTTTGGAATTCTACAATACCCTTCTAGTAGATCTATCTTCTGTATGGTTCTACGACAATGCACTCTTCTACCAGGTACCCAATCAATTGTTTCAAGATACATTTCTACTCTATTACCTCTCTGGAAAGATTTTGAATGGCTTCCCTAGTAGATGAAGACCAAGCATATACCTAACACAACTAGTCCCTTTCATCTCTACACTCCTTACTTCTCAATGTGATCCACTGCATCCATCCAAGCCAGATTGTTTGTTATTCTGTCAATGACTTGTGCTCATTCGTTCACAGTCCAAAAGGAGTCTTTTGCTTGCTTAGACCAGATCATGTAAGTTTATTTATTCCAAACTAAGTTATGAACTTACCTCTCCCAAGAAGTCTACCAGAATTAACTCAACTCATGAAACATCACTTTATTCCTCCTTGTTACTATATATAGGATTTGGGACACTAGAACTTTTCAACCTGAATTTTGTCCTTTTGTTGGTGTCCACAGATCATTTAACCCTTTTGCATCTAAAAATGAAGTTAAGGAAAAAAGACTATTACACATTTGGGATGTTTCATGACGAATTATAAAGTGTTTCAAATTGGACATGATGGTGTATTTGGTTTACAAATCAGGAATTCGCAAGAGAATATAAAACCTATTTTCTTCCCTCTTTCCATATAGGGTATATCTGTATCTTTGGAGCTTGAAAAGCAAAAAGTAAAATTATCATCACTTTGATTTATTTGTGTTCATAATATTTAATTCACTTTGAAATACCAAATTATACTAAAAGAAAGGTGTGAAAAATAGGGAAGACTAATGCTGCTGTAACAAATAGGCCCCCAAAGTATTAATTGCTCAAACATAAAAGAGATTTATCTCATTCATATATAGAGTCCAATATTGTTCCAGTAGGCAAGAAATGGGGTCCTCTTCTCTACACTGTCATTCTGGGATCTGTCCAACAGTGACACTGTTATCCTCAGCATTACTTTCAGGGGATTTTTGAGTCTAAATCCAGTTTTTGGGAAGGCAGAGAACATGAATACCTTCATATGGGAAGATTTTATGAGCTAGACCTGAAAGTGGTCCGCATTAATTCCATTCACACTGCACTAGATAAACTCAGCCATGTGGCCACCTGTAATTTCACTGAAGGCTAGGAAATGTTGTCTCACATGTGCCCAGCAAGAAGAGAAACTGGTTATAATGAAGAGCTAACCACTTTTATATATTACCTGCCATAATTTTCAAAATCTTTCTGGATTGTACTTTGTCTTTCCTAGTAAGTGGAAGTGCTCTCTGAGCAGATGTTTCATATTACTTTCTTATTCCCCATAACGTGTAGTATAGAAAACTGGGCACTTGATACCTGTATTAATTTTCTATTGCTGTGTAATAAATTATTGCAGATTCAGTGACTTAAAACAATTCATGTTTGTTATCTCACATTGTCTATAGTTCAGAATGGCGGGCACAGTTTAAATTTGTGGTCTACAAGGCTGTACTCAAGATATCAGAGCCAGCAACTCATCCGGAGGCTCAACTGGGAAAGGGTCTGCTTCCAAACTCATCTAGGTTATTAGCAGATTTTATTTCCTTGTGGCAGCTTTGTTCTTCAGCGAACCAAGAATACATGGCAATTTGCTTCTTCAAAGCCAGCAACAGACTCCTAGCAAGATATAGTCTTATATAATGTAGGATAATCACAGAAGGGGCATCCCAACAGCTTTGCAATATCGATTATAAGCAAATGTCCATACCCAAGGGGAAATGATTATGCAAGGCAGTGAATACCAGAAAGCCTGCCCACTAAGTAATCACTGGGGCCTGTCCACCGTAGTAACTGACTGAAAAAATAGGGGTCTTTCTTCTCAAGCCATTGAATCACCATTTTATCTGAACATACTCCTTGGCCATACACTCATTGGCCAAGAGCTCATAACAATGCTGTCAAAACAAGCACTCAGGAACTATATGTGCTGGGCTTCACAAACATCTCCCTTAATTCACATGATCATCTTTAGAATTGGATCACGAATACGATGAGACTATCCTGAACCTGTTTCAAACAAATCTCCTTCCCATATTACCCCATGGCCCTCATTATATGGCATTTTGAAACTTTGCTGTCATTTTGAATTTTTGTCTTTTCTGGGCCCCTTTTCTTAGTCCCCTACCCAAGTTAGGTGGTATTGATTTTTTTTTTCCTCTTCTTAGTCTTCCTGTTTGACATTTTCCTTCTGGTTCCAGTCCTCCTTTAAGACACCTCTTAGCATGTCTTCTGGGGGAAAGTCTGAGAGAAGGCTCTAGTATGAAACTGTAGTCTGCATGTTTAATTTGCTTTGGAGAGTACGTCAATCACTCTTCCATTTCCAGACTTCTCCTACCAACAAGATCTCCTAAGAGGAGAAAGTCTGAGAGAATTCGGGCTGCTTATTTATATGTCATCTATGGAAAAAAATCTTTCCAGCTACTCCAGCCCAGTCTTTGAAACTCCCATAGTGACTTTCTGTGGTTAATTCTTCCACGAGGTCTATGATATAGTCCCATGGATATAAAGGTTCAGAGCATCAAACTGAAAGATAAAAAAGCTCTAATAGTGTCAGATTTCTAAAAAAGAGAACCACATTCTGAAGATATCTTCTGGCTCTGTGAACAGCTAAAAATACAAGGATAATCATTCCTACAGTACTGGACTTTTAAAACCAAAGCTAACCTGGAAGGGAAAATGACACTGAGCTACAGGGAGAGAAGAATAGAACAGACTTCAGAAGAAAGAGTCTCTTTTCAAGGCATTCATTCCTAGATTAGCCCATCTATCTCTAAGTTTCATGTGATTCTTACCTGTTTGGTGTGACTTGCAACCAGCCAGTTGATGAAAGGTACACAGAAACTCTGTACTACTTTGCAACATCATGTGTCTAGAATTATTTCAAAATAGAAGGTAAAACAAACAATAAGAAATTAGTGAGTTGGGAAGGCGTTCCCCTTGCAAAAGTCTTGCAGATGGAAGCAAGTGATTTCTCTGAATATAAATATTGGTTCTGTACTTAATAATATACCAGGAAGAGGAGAAGAAAGGAGGGGAAGAAATACATCAAGATTTCCACCTGGATGGAGCAGAGCCATGTGGTATCTAACTGCGTGAGGCCTGCCCTGTTTCAGTTATCTTAACTGATCTTGCCTCAGTCAAAGCCCCAAAACACACCCCAGCAGTATTTTGCATCCCTGGGTTTATAGATTAAGTCTTCTTGGGGTGGGGGTGGGGGTGTAAGAGCTGCTCTTAGTGTGGCTGTTAAACCTAGTCTTCATTCTCTAAAGAACAAGGCAGGCCTACTTGCCTCTATGGAACTACAAAATAGAAAATTAACCCCACTCCTCTGTTCCTTTTAAGATTTGTGATGTTTTGTTGAGATGCCTGGGCCCAGGCACTTTCACTTTGATTGTGACTCAGAGACTTCTTTTTTGCATTCTTTATCACTGTATGAGAGTAAGTAAATACTTTGCTATCAGCATATCTTAGGGAGTAATTAAGAGCCCTGGCTTTGGGGCCCCTTGGTAGCTTGGTCTGTTAAGCAGCTGCCTTCTGTTCAGGTGATGATCCCAGGGTCCTGGGAAAGAGGCCTATGTCAGGGGCTCCCTCTTATCCCTCTCCCTCTGCCCACACCCCCCACCCCCAATAGTTCTCTTTCTCTAACTCAAATAAATAAGTAAAATCTTAAGAAAATAAACAAAAAAGAGCTCTGGCTTTGAGTTCAACCAGCTTTGGGCTCTGTTTTCTGCTCTGCTACTTATGAACTGTGTGATCTTGAACAAATTCCTGAAGCTCTTTCTTGACAGTTCAGTTTCTTCATCTGTTACATGGGATAATAATACCTAACTTAGACAGATTTATATTTCCCAGCATCCTATGATTTCCTCTGACCATAGCCCTGTGGCCATTTGAGAATATCTTCTTAGTGCTAAATACTATCAGATTCTTTATAAAATAAAAACCCATTTTTTTATGAAACACATTACTTGCCATTCTAGTCAAAGGGATTTTTTTTTCTTAAAGAGGGTACTGATTTATGATCAGCTCAGTCTGACCATTAGATCCATTATTGGCTTCATTAGATTTTTCAGAGAACTCCTTTTTCCAGAGAATTCCTTCTCTGAAGAGATGGTCCAAGATCAAAAGTAGAGCAAAATTGGGACGCCTGGGTGGCTCAGTTGGTTAAGCGGCTGCCTTCGGCTCAGGTCATGATCCCAGCGTCCTGGGATCGAGTCCCACATCGGGCTCCTTGCTCTGCAGGAGCCTGCTTCTCCCTCTGCCTCTGCCTGCCACTCTGTCTGCCTGTGCTCGCTCTCTCATGTTCTCTCTCTCTGACAAATAAATAAAATCTTAAAAAAAAAAAAAGTAGAGCAGAACTGAGTGTGTCCGAGACTCAGTCAATGGAACTAAAGAATTGATTGATTGTTTGATTGATTGATTCGAACTGAAGGTTTTAGAAAACAAAACAGAGAAGCCTCCAAGATGAAAGAAGACATCCATGGGAGGCCCAGGGTTCTGCTGTAGCTCCCCACCAACCTTCGCCTGTTGCTGGGTGTGCAGTGCTCAGAGACATAAGACCCACATACCTCCAGCACAGTCCTCAGGGAGCTGAAGATCCAGTTGACCTGGCCAAAGAAAAATGCCTACCAGGAGAAAACATGTGAGGATAAATCAGAGCTGCTTTTCCCTTTGCCAAAGAGGTTTTCAGGGGCTTCATCGTCCGTGCATTAATGTTAAATGATACCGCTGTCAAAATGGTCTCTTGAGAAAAGAGGGCTAGTTAAGGGGAGCTGGGATTCGTTGCATTTAGGGCAAGGGCTGAACTATCAAGTGGAGATGCATTTGCCTGCTCTTGGAAATGGGCAGTTGGACAAGAGATCAGGAAAGCGTGCGCACACACACACACGCACACACACACACACACATTCAGGAATCCAGTCTATCTGAAAGCAAGGATGTTGACAGGCTCGTGAGAAGCATAGATAGAGAACATCCTAAGTAACAGAGCACAGCCAAGTAAGGTTTACCACAAACATGTGGCCCTTCACACTAACTGAGAAGCTAATGGCCAGAGAGGAACGCAGACCTGGCCAGAAGTAGCCGGCACGAGGACTGAGAAATAGACCAAACAGAGTTTTTGACTGGTGGTGACTGTCTAGAATGTAACTAGAAGGTTGGGATTGAGAGACACATTTTTGAAATATCCCAAAGCCGGACAGATGCATTGACTCCACCTAAAGCATTCAACTGTTGGTCTCTGAAGGATGCCTCTGAACCATTCCCTGCCAATATATCCCCGAGGCCTTTTGGGAAATAAGACCTGTTCCTGTTTAGCTATGTCTCAGGGCTGTCTGGAATGGGTGAGGTGGCTAAGAATGATTAAAAATAAGTCCTCTCCCTGCCTCATTGGTGTTCCTGTCACATGCTCTGCCCCATAGTGAAACCATAGCTGTTGAGCAAGAGACCTGTTGTAGTGTCCCCTCTGCCCAGTCTTGAGTTGATTACGGAAAAATGTGAACAACTAAAGAGTATTTGGTTCTAGATTCTGGAAGCTTTCTTCATTATGTTGTTAAGTAGAAAGAAGTAAGAAAAAACAAACAAACAAACAAACAAACACAAGAGGACAGAAGCAAACAGAAAAGTCCAACCCAGTGCTACCACAGAAGGGTTGTCAGATTCCTTTAACTTTCCTGCCAGTCTGATCCATTCCATTGGAAACCCAGCAAGTGGGAGGGAAAAAAAGTGTGCGGACAGTGATGTGAAATTTGTATTGAAGCTTTACTCCCCAGCACATCTTCAAGGGAATTATTACCAAAACAGCTGCTGGAGATGCAAACAGAAGCCCAAGAACATTTTTTCCACAAAGGTAAGGATCTGACACACCAGTGCACACAGGAGGTGAGGCAAGGATACAAGAGGGACATTCGTTTCCAGGACCCCTTGACTCTCTGGGTTGTTTCTCCTCCTGTTTTGCATGCTTTAAAAAAGGAGGCAGAGTCTGAGAACCTCTAGTGACTTCTTTACCACCAGCCATCCCAGGTGACCAAAGCAGACGATTTGCTCTTGGGTGTGGTTTGAAATTGATCAAATTTCTGATCTGATTTCTGATTGAAATTGATCAGCCTCGGTTTCCTTTCTATTATGTAACTGTTTTACTAATTAATCTCAATCTGTACCTCCCCCCTCTCTCAATCTGAACACTGAGCTCTCTCAATCTTTGCAAACTTTACCCCCTTTAGTAGTTTAACCTACTCCTTCAATGCGATAGTGAGTTAACCTATACTTAAGGTCTGTGGTTTGTGCCTCACTCCAAATCCTATTTTCTGGCTTCAGACTTCTTGCTTCAACTGGATGACCTTTCTAAGCTCAGAGTAAATAACTTTAAACAAAATTATTACTCCAGTGTTTTTACTTTATGAAAGTTTTAAAAATGACACCCAAAGAAGAGCTCTGTAATAGTTT